>VYXH01009555.1:720797-758715 GCA_013397275.1 Burhinus bistriatus
AATGGAAAAATTCCCCCAACAGGTGTTTTTTAAAAAAAAAAAAAAAAAAAAAAAAAAAAGAAGGAAAAAGCAAACGATATTGCATGGTATTTTACATCTTCTGGTTGCTGCCCACAGCTGGCGTGTGTGAGCCTTGTCTTGCACGGGAAGCCCGGTCTAATCCCAACCCACCTGAGATCAAATGATACGAGTGGAAAATGTGAGGTCTGCTTAAGGATGGAGGGGACGGGTGAGGAACACCCTTTCCTGGAAGGGGACACACTGGACTGTTTTGGGCCGTTTTGCTATATTGCACAGTTCCCTCTACAGGTAGCAGCAAGAAACACTGGGCACCCTGGGGATGACTGATGTGGTGGGAAAGAAATGCAAATAAAGGCAATAAAAAATTAGTGGCTGGCTGAGGAAGGGGCTTTGATTCTGGCTGGGAGGAGGTTTGCTCAGCTGGTGCCTTGGTTTCAGGTTGACTTGGAGAAATCCCTACCAAAGCTTTAGTTTTGGTTTTAGGATTATAGCATCACTGCTTTTTATAGATCAGACTGGATGCTGACCAGGGCATGGTGGTCATTTAAATGTAGCAATCAATGGAGTGTCTTACACCTCAGGTACTACCATGACACAGAGAATCTTTGTTACGATTAGCAGTAATAATAATAATAGGAATCATCTCTGTGGCTTTTGGCCATCACTATGGGACAATTAATGGGTGGCAATCAGTTAAATCCCTTTGCACATATTTCCCTCCTGCAGGAAGACTCACACTTTCGTGAGGAATTTGAAGGATGCACCAGCAAAAGACCTGAGAAAACACAACACCATCACGGAGGTGTGAATCTTTCCACCCGGTGCTTGACGGGGCGCTTGTGTTGCCACCTCCCTGGCCACCTCAAACTTCAGCAAAGGCAGTAAACTTGACTGATGACAGCAGCTGGCAAAATTCAGCCCACCCAAGAAAACTAGGCACCTTTGCGAGCAGAGAGGTCAACATGAGACAGGCATCTGGTTCTCCATGGACATGTAACTCTCCTTGGCTCCACTGAAAATCCCAGTTTTGGTGAGCAGCAAACAGCCGAGGCTGCTTGTAGCACTGGCTTCCACCAGACCTTATCACGGATGAACAGAGAAGGTTGTGCGTCATCTGACACCAAGGCATATATTGCATTTTTAGATTGGGCAAGTTGCTTAATGGACTTAACTAACACAGAGTGCATAGTCATAGGCTTGAATGTATTTTACTCCCTCCGTGCTGTAAGACAAGGGACACCCCTCCTTCAGCCCGTTGCTCAGCATCCTTCTGTGGAGCTCACCTCACAAAGCACGTATTTCTCAGGGCCACAAGTCCTCTCTTACAGCCCTAGAGGTCTTTAGCATAATCAAAATTGTATTCTTTCCCCTCTTCAAAGGAAAATAAGATTTAGTCATGCTTTGGCTGAAAGCAGGTGGAAACCAAAAAAAATTCCTCCAAAAAACATCCCAGCACCAGCAACCAGGAGTTGGTTGTACTGCAGCATGAAGTATCTGGTTTCCCAACTGTTTTGGCAAGCGAACAGACACTTAGTCAAAGAAATAATCATCCCTTGAAAAAGAGGGTCACTGGAAATTTTTTGAGTACTCTTTTCCACCTGTCTGTCCCCCCGCTTTATGGTCTGGGCTGCGTCCTAGCGTGCACAGCGGTCGGCTCACAGGAAGGTTAAGGGAGGGGAGGTCTGTCCCTTTCCCACCGTGGTGCGGTTGCTGTTAGCCGTACAGTGAAGCACCGGCCGCTCGCCTGCCCCTCCGCCTCCGCCCTCAGACCTCTGCCTGGATACCGATTTTTTTTGTAGGCAAGTACCCCGTCGTTTGAGTGAGGAGCTGCTTAGGGAAAGGTAGAATACATAAAAACTGTCTCATCCATCGAGTTATCATCCAACAAACACCAGTTTAGAGATGTCCTACACCAGGGCTGTGCACAGACCGGTATGTTTAAGAGCCGCTGCTGCACTCTTATCACCCATAAATTTGTCTGTACTTGAGTCCAGCTGTACTCAGTGACCTCCACAACAGCTGGCACCGAGTTGCACAGGTCAGTTATTTTTCTTGTGTGCAAAATCCAGCCTGGTCCTTATCTGCAATTTGCTAAACCGCCTCCTAATCGTAAAATACCGGCACCAGTCAGCCCAGCGCTTGCGGCGGCGTTCGGAGCCAGCTCTCCTACTACAAAGGGCTCGTCTTTCTGCAAGAATGACCACAGTCTCTTTAGAGAAGCGCTGTGAATTTATACCACAAATAATTACAGTGATACTATAACTTTGAAAAGAAATCCATGAAGTATATTTTGCGATGACATTTCTTTGATTATTCCTAATTGCATTTGACTCACCAGTGCAGACTCCAAATTAACGAGCTCTTATAGTACCACGGAGCCTGGATTACAAACTTAGACAGCAACCAAAACGGTCATGATAATGAGCCACACGACGGTGACGCTTTTCCCCCTCGGCTCTCCCTTTTCTTCCCACCTCCCTCCTGACTTGCAGCGAGAGCAGGGCTGTCTGCTTGCCTTGCTGTGACGGATTTCAATTCCCTCGACCATCCTCAGCATTTGCTTTCAAAAGCCTAATGTTTTGGAGGAATTATTAAAGAAGAAAACCAGGCTGGCTCCCACTTGCCGCCTCTTGCCTTACGCTTTGATGGCAGGCCTTTTTTAGCAGGGATCGTCCTCTGTGTGTGTTTGTATTACTCCTGGCACGCTGCAGCCCTTGCCTGGGATGGGACATAAGCAATTAAACGCAATCCATAATGCCTATCCTGAACTTTAAAGCATACTTCATCCTTGCAGTGCAGGACAGCACGATACACACTGATAATCCCTCACAGCTGTTGCACAGCCTTTCTTTTCTTTTTCTTTTTCTTTTTTTTTTTTTTCCTCTTAAAATCTGAAGCTGGACAACACCCCGCCTTTGCCGAGAGCGGAGCTGAGCCACGGGAAGGTGACGGGTGCCACCGGCAGCCGAGGAGCAGCCCCAAGGTCCCAAGCTCTGCACCTCCCACCACTGCTGGAAGCACCAGCTGACGGCGACGTAGAAAGCTGCATTTTTTTGCAAATCCTTTTTTTTCCCTGGAGCTCAGTGACCAAGAGGATTCAGTGTCGCCTCACAGAGGAGACCTGTGCTCAAGCCCTCTTGGGAAAGGGAGGTGAGGAAGCTCGTGTGTCCCCTGTGAACCTCTGGGCTGGTGTTTTGTGTTGTGCACCAGGGAACCCCCTTTTTCCTCTGGACTGTACAGCACCTAGCACAGGCCTGGTTTGCAGCCAGCAGTCTGGCATGCAAGGGGCATAAAATAGCAATTCCTGGAGCTCTCTTTCCAATTGGTTTCCCGGGAAGTTAGCCTGGCTGCTAGGGCCTTTCTTATCTTGGACGAGCACTGCCTTTCAGGTGAGCTTGTCATCCTCATCCTCAAAGTTTCTAATATATCTGCCTTGTTTGAAGGAAAACTGGAGTGGTATCGTATGCAAAGGGAAACACCGTGGGTTTGGTTTTCTTTATTGTCTGAACCCTGCAAACAGGTTCCAGACACAAATAATTATTTGTAAGTCACGTTCCTCTATCTCAGAGGAACCATTTCTGTTTGCAACCTTTTGCTGATGCAGCAAAATAAGAAAAACAGCCTGAAGGGGAGAAGCAAATATCCCAGGCTCCTCTTCTTAACCCAGAGAAAGCTCTGAGTGAGAACAGCTGCTCAGCAGAAGTCTCTCCGAACACGAGTGGTTTAAATTAGTAGCGTTTTGGCTAATTAAAAGACTATAAAGACATAATTAAAAGAACTGAGACCAAGCTATATTAAATTAGTCCACCAGCCGCCTTCCGAGCCATCACAGAAGGATGCAGATGGTTGTTTGCACCTCACGAGTCCAAAGCACCTCCGTGACCTGAAAGCGGTGGCCAGAGAGGTGGTGATGGGGTGGACCTGCTGGGGAGGGCTGGGGAAGGGACAGCCCCAAGGCAATTCCCCCCAGCCAGAATGGGGAGAAAGGGGATTTGCCTTGGGGCAAGGCCAGTCTCGCAGGAAGGTGACAAGCAGAGGGGCAGTTCAGCCTCCGGGGAAATTTCTTCCCTCTCACATCACAGCTCTCCTTGTGGTCCAGCAAGGATGGGAGTCATGTCGGTGGTGGGACATCCTCAATTAAAGAACCCTGCTGCTCACAAATGAGCTCTGAGGCGCTGCCAGCCCCGGGGCCCCATCCACAGCTCCATGATGCCTTGGGGATGGCTGGGAAGACAGCGATATCCCGACGAGAGTGCTGGGGAGTACACCAAAGGGGTGTGCGGGGGGAGAGAAAGGAGGGGGAGGGAGGAGAAAGAAATAAGAGGAAAAAGGAGAGAGAAAAGAGAGAGAGAGTGACACACAAAGAAAGATGAAAAGGAGAGAAAGTGAGAAAAAGAAAGAAGGAAGGAAGAAAGGAAGAAAGAAAGAAAAAGAAAAAAGAAAAAGGAAGAGAAAAAGAGGAAGAAAAAGAAAAAAGAAAAAGGAAGAGAAAAAGAGGAAGAAAAGAAAAAGAAAAAGAGGAAGAAAATAAAAATAAAAATAAAAATAAAAATAAAAATAAAAAGAAAAAGAAAAAGAAAAAGAAAAAGAAAAAGAAAAAGAAAAAAGGGAAAAGAAAAAAGAAAGATAAAAAGAAAGGAAAAAAGAGAAAGATAAAAAGAGAAAGAAATTAAAAGAGAAAGAGACAAAGAAAAAATGAAAGAAAGAGAAAGAGAGGAAGAAAAAGAGAGAGGAAAAAAGTAAATAAATGGAGAAAAAGACGGAGGGAAAGAAATAGCAAAAGAGACATGGATGCTGCCAGCTGTTCAGATACAACAATGCCTCCCCTCCACAGCTGTGCTTTCCACGTCCACCCCACTGGGCTGCCACCCTACATGGGACATAGAAGGCCCCAGGTGAATGGCAGATGTGCCCCATCAACAGACCTTTTGGGCCAAGGGACGTTTGCTGGGGTCACCAACATCCCCTTGCATGCAGAGGAAGAGGCTCAGGTGAGGTCAGGCAGCTGAGGAACACTCCGGTCCACCTGGAAAAAACCTGGTCTGGCCGTGAGATTCACTGCACCCAGATGAGGACAATCTACAGAACACAAGAATGCTAAAACTTCCTTTAATTGACAAAAATACTACTATGTGATGGCAGATGTGCACAGAGCTGACTTACAGCTTTTGCTCACAGCTGCTGAAAAGGCTCTCAATAGCTGCAGCTGCTCACGCACCCGGTTTTGCCGGCCGACGGCAAGTCCAAAACTTCCAAATGCTTCTTTTCATTGTGCCATGGAAGCCAAAAGTTGGGATATTTTCCATAAATTGAGAATTTTAAAAATGCCTTTTGGAGACAAAAGAAGTGCTTTTGATTTTAAACACGGTTTGGAAAAAATCCCACTAAGAAATCCAGAAGCAAAATACATTGTGAAGCGGAAAGCTGCACCAAGTTGAAAAATTCGAAGTGTTTCTTTGAAAAAAGTTAAAATCAGGCTGGTTTGACTTTGGGGGATGCTTCTTCCAGGAAAAAAAATGTAATTCCATAGCAGCTTGGCTGCTTTGTTTTGGTAAATAATGGGGGGGAGGAGGGAAAGAAGGAAAGCAAAATAAGAGGAGTTGTACAAAATATGCACAGAATCCAGAATAGCTAAGAAAATTACTTCTTTGTCTCACATCTCTCTTTCTTCCTGCTGAAAGCTCAAAGCATAGACTGTGCAAACCCACCGTGATGGGGAATTCACATAACTTTGTGCCCCAGCCACCAAAATTGGGATGGCACTGGCACGAGCTTGTCCCACACCAGGATGGATGTTTGGGCTCCACTCCCTCAAGCTGCTGCATGGCCTGCTTATTAAGAGAAATGATTGTTTTTAAGGAGAAAAGCTTCCTCCTCCCACAATAAACTATAAAAGTGAATGATCAGTAATTCAGACGCTGTTGTGGCTATAAACCATTGCACTATAAGTCATGCTAGTACCAGCCCTGACAAGGAGAGCAGGTGATGAGCAGCTTGTGCTATCCAGTCAATGGGAGAAGAGAAAATGCTTGTAAAGCCCAAAATAAGAGTTTGTGCAAAATGAAGGGTTTCTCAGTTGCTTTCTTCAGGAAATGCACCTTGTGCACATCCTCTATGTCTGACTGTCTCTGAAGCAAGTCTGAGCCCATCGGTATAGCCCCCCCACTAAGAAAAAACATCTGGATAAAGGTGACAATATTGAGTTCATCTCCTACTAGCCACTAGAGAATCCAGCACCGCCCACCAGGAGAAGCTGCTTTTGGGGTCTACATCTCATTGAACACCAGCAAATTCAACTTATGAGACAGATACTGGCAAGAAGGCAGTCTTCAGTGTGACTTCAGCTGAACTTAAAAAAACCCAGAGAGCGATGAGGACTGGGTTTTTGGGACCACTGGGAAGTGATGTGATTGAATTTCCCAGGTATATCCATGGGCTGTGATGATGGTTGATACTCTTGATATATAGCAGCTGCCAGCATTTGCTGCCTTCAGTGGTTACTAGCTTGTTTTGTGATTAAATAGTAGTTTCACTGGTACAATTATATAGCAGTATTCAAAACTCTTCGACACAGGGGTTAAAAAAGCAACTGTGTGTGAAAACCATGGTGAGCCCATGGCATCACCTTCGGCTAAGCTTGAAGGTCAGCTTGGTGGCACACCATGAGCTTCACAGCTGGTTATATCATGCTGCAGGAGGTATGGCTGCACCCACACCCCAGAGTGGGACAGTGGGAGGATGTAGCTTTTGAACCTGCCAGCTTCTAATTTTGCCCAATGCCCTTAATTCTTGTATTATACAAGACAAGGAGCAGTCAGTCAATCCCTCAGGACTTCTCTAGACTTCTCTTGTATGTCTCCGTGGTAATTTCTTTTCCAAATTGAAGAATATCTCCTCGCAGACCTTCAGCCAACCTTGTCATTTCCTATGTCTCTTTCCCAAACATCCTATTTCCCTTTGGCGTTGCAGGACCAAAATGGCACATACTACTGACAACAACATCCTAAGGTCCCTTCCAACTGAATCATCCATCCAATGAACCTATGTGGATGCACCAGAGACATTTGTAGCAGTACAGTGACATTTTCTGCTTTGCTCTCCACTTCGTCACAATTCCCAACGCTTGATTTGATTCACAGCGACAGAGCTTGTGGCTTGATGCAAATGTCCTGAAAGGTGCCCCATTGTATGGCCTGAGAAGGCTGAGGGCATGGATACATGCCCTTTTCTAGCGCCAGCTGGACCAGCTGAGATGACTTTACCCAGCCCGCTCCTCTCCGGTAGCTGTGCCGCTCACGCTATGGAGCCCTAGCTCACGTCAGTCTGAAGGACCTAGTTTTGAAATGGCAGGTCTTTGCTAACCCAGCTTTTTAAGCAGGAAACAGAAAGAAGGTGGAAGTTGCCAGTGGTGGTGGCGGAGGATCCCGGTGTTGCACTGCTGCTTTATCCGAGCTGGAAGCACAGCGGGCTAAGCAGTGAGGAAAGCCCTTGGAGGCTGGAGGGAAAATCTGGTTTCCATAAGGAGCTTGTGAACCAGGCTTGCAAATAATGTGGACAAGCAGCAGGGCTAGGGCAGTGTCCCCAGGATCTGCAGCCCCACCCCCCAAATGTTGCCTTCATCATCAGGGTCAGGGGGAGTCCCATCCCCAGGGTGTGCGATCAACGTGCAGATGGCCTCAGCTACAAATGGGCCTGGAGCACAAGCTGAACTTCCCCCAAACTAATAATCAACCACTGACTTGAAAGGAAACCCCACCTGTCCTCCCCTCCTTGACTTCATCTGAGAGCAGAGGCAGTGATGCACTCTCAAAGAGGCTGCACTTGTGGCATTTTTGACCCAGCTGGAAGAAGGATGAGCCGTAAATCTCACTCGACAGCCTAATCTCATTATATTTCCCAGCTCAGTTTCCAGGCCAAAGGGGTTTGGCTAAGCTTCAGAGAAGCATCTGAACTCTCAGATGCTGCTCCAAACCAACCTCCTAAATCTTTAGATGGTCACCCACCGACAGGAGCGATCTCCGCGTGTTGTCACTAGCGGTGTACTAGCAGGGATGTACTAAGACACACAGGCACAACACACAGAGTCACACAGATGCTCATCAATACCAACCCTCCATAAAGGTATTACAAGTCACCACCTGAAGAGGAGGTATTGAGGGAATCGGTCATAAAAAGGCATGAACTGACTGTTGCTAAAAGGCCAAGAAGCAGATCATCTCTCTGAATCTGCCGGAGGGAGTGACTAATAGACCACCAGCAAGCAGCAGAGGCACCCACCAAATGCCAGCTGGAAAGGACATAGCCTTCATGGATATCTGCTGGGGTCCCTGAGCAAATCACAGGAGGCCTGTGCAGAAAAAGCAAACGGTAGCAGGAAATCCTGGATTGCTCTTAAGGTCGCAAACTTCTGTCAAAGTGAGGTGGAGACCACCGCTGCAGAGCCAGGGTAGGGCTGGCTTTGCATATGTCTCTGTCCTGGTGGTCTGAAGAACAAAGAGGAAGCCAGGAGGGCTAGCAGACCTTGGGAACATAAGGAAATTGCCGCTGCCAAGCCCTCTCCATCAGCCTGGGAACTGGGAAAAAAGCTGGGTGGGGAGTGGTGGTTTCACTTCTCAGCGCTTTGTGCAGATGCTGCCTTGGTGTTATGGTTCACGTAGGATTGCAGCAATCCCCTCTCAGCAAGGAACAGACTCCAAAGTTTCCTAGGAAAACTCAGGCCACGCTCCACTGTAATTTTTGCCAGAAGTTTGCCTTTCATCTCTTTGGGATGCGGCAGCAGGAACAGGGCAAGAAGCTCCCATTACCTCTGGAGGAATTGACCCTTGCTCTCCAGCAACATGTAGGTCAAGGAGGGATTCAGCCTCTTTGGGCTGCATTTCTCTGCCTTAGGAGCTGTGCTTCAGCCCATGGTGGTGTTGCCGGAGCCAGCTGGCTTGCTTCTGCGTATCCAGATTGCATGGACCAGCAGAGCCTGGGCATGGACCAGACTTCAGTCATGCACCACTTGCCTGAACAGAAGGGCCAGCTGGCTTGTCCCAGAACAGCCATGCAGCCTCTGTGTAGACCACATGGATGATGGGATGGCTAGCATGGCACTGCTGTCACCTGCTTTTTCCCCTCAGGAGCATTGTCCCAGAGAGGATATCCTCCTTGAGTCAGACCAGGCATCCAGACCCCCAAACCCACAGCTCTTGGACCCGTTCACCAAGGGGCTGCTGGTCCCAGACAGCCAACAGAAGACTTCAGGTTGAATGAAGGACATGTATTTTTCTTGAGGAAAGAGAGCATCTTGGAGCTTAAGAAATTATTTTGTAAGTCGTGCAGGAGAGTCGAGCTGCCTTTAGGACACACTTGATTTTTCTGTATATGCAGCCACATTCTCCCATCTCACCGGCATCTGGATGGCTCCTCTATGCCCGAAGAAGAGACATTTCCCAGGAAATCTCAGCCCTCAAACTTTTACATCAAGTTTAAACATTATTATCAAACACTTCTCATAAATCGTCCTCTGGGTTTTCGTGCCAGGGTTTCCTTTTTCCTCTTCATATTCAAGTTATTTGGGCTTTGTCGGTCACTCGGGCTCCAGTTCTGGGCTCTTGTCTTCTGGGCTAATTTGTGTAACAGTTTGGCTTCCCAGGGCAGCTGCTGTGTAACAAGGGTCTTTGGGGGCTGTGAGGAACATAAACGTGATGAGATTCTTATATATATTTTGCATGAGCATAATTCCCTTGGGTACACTTTGTACCACGCAAACCCAGCCCTCAGACTGTAAACTCTACAAAGCAGGGCTTATTAAAGTGGCCAGAAATGAGTGGTGAGCTTGATCCACCAAAGACGTTAAACATGCCACGTTTAGTCATTTCACTCACTGGAAATATCTCTTCAGTCTGTAACGCAGATCCACTTAAATCAACCCTTGAACCGAGGTTCAGGAGAGCAACATTGAGGAAAACAAAGGGAAGAAATTCCCACTTGTAACGTGAGCAGCTGCTACTGGCTTCTAAGATAAATTAGCACTCCATAATACAAGAGGCATGATGGGTCTCTAATGTCAAAATGCTATCAGGGGACAGCAACCTATGAAAGGATTTTTTTTTCCCTTTGATAAAAACCCTATCAAGTAGCTTTATTAGTATAAAAATTCAAGGTCACCAGACCGCAAGCATTAGCCCTTCACCTATTTTGTCTGATTCCTAGAGGCCACGACCGGGGTTTTCTCGCTGCCGCGGTGAGCAGAGGATGGGTGTGCTACGTGAGCTGTTGGCAGCAGAGATTTGCATTTCATTTCCATGCCTGCCAGTGCATGGATGTTCTTCTGAGTGGAGAGGTGACAGGGCAGGAGACAGGTCCCATGGCTTGTGGGATGAAACCAAGCAGGCACGGGGTTCTTCATCCTAGCAGAGACCCCCCTGCACCCAGGGCACTGTTGCACAGGGACCAGAGGGGATGGTGGCAGAAGGGATAATTCTCCTCTTTTCTTTGTTTAATGTCTCCCTCAGCTTGAGTGCATCAGTCCTGGGGTGAGCCAAGGGCTTCTCCTACAACCCCCATAGGGTTTGGTGTCCAGCTGGGGCTCTGAGCAGCTCAGGAGCCGGGAGCGGGAGCAGCATGCCGGCTGCTCTCCCGGGTCAGCAGGGACAAGTCAGAGCTGCAGCTTTGAAAACAGCGAGCTGCCAAGTCTCACGCATCAGCCGTGGGATGCCGGGCACGGCAGGGTCCCAGGCGGCCGCCCCACTGGCCAGCTGTACCTTGCACAGCTGGGGGTGCAAGTCGGGGGCCCTCACCTCTGTGGTGGGAGCGTGCCACCGGCCAGGTTCCCACCACAGAGCCCGTGGGGACACTCCCTCGTCTGCTGGAGGAGACACATGGGAAAATACCGGGGTGGGTAACGCAGGGGAGGGGGGACACTGGGGTGGGACTCGCCCGACACAGCAGGGATGTCTATCTGCTCTTTAGCTAGTCACCTCCAGTGGTGGATCCATCAGTCCCTTTTAAAAAAAACAAGTAAAGCAAAACCACTCAATTCTTCTTTGTCTGTGCTTCCTCCTTGGCAGCACATGCCATTCCCAGCCCCGAACGGCTCCGCTGCCAGCTCTGCCCCTGCCCCAAAAACAGCCAGCGAGGGAAGAACTGCTGTTGACACTGGCTGTGTTGTAATTGGCCTTTAGGGCTGACCCCTTTAATTAGATTAACAGGGGCCGGTGCATTCCCTCTCTGATTTCTTCCTTGGGCTGGGGGCAGAGTTGGGCAGGGACCCCTCCAGGGCACAGCGCCCACTCCCACTGCGTCGGGGCTTCCGCTGAGCTGCTCCCTGCAATCCCACACCTCCTACTGCCACCATTCCCCACACCTGGTGGGGTCCCCTCCTTTGCACCATCAGAGATGCATGGGACAAAGAGGGGAATGGTATGTGATATGGGCTTGTCCCCCTACATTTGTTATTTCTGGGCTAAAGTAAGCTGGAGAGGTCAAGAGCAGCTCAGAAATGTAGGAAGGGAGCAGAGATGCTGGGGAAGGGAAAGGAGAAAGGAGAAGCCCTCACTGCTCTCCCTCTGCCTGAGGAAATAATTTAATGTGAAGAGTCACCTCAAAGAGTTAAATCAACCAGAGCACATTGTAAAAAGGCATTTTAGCCATTTCCATAGATAATGGTTAGGTCAAGTCAAGATGCTGGCTTTCACGATGCTATCAAGCCATCCATAATTTAATGTTTAAAATGCAACCTTAGCAATATAATTAATACCGTTTTATTAGCCCACAGAGGCTTCATGTAACTACTTAGAGCCATATAACACCAGCCCATCTCACAGAGCCATATAAATTCCTCCGGTAAGATAAACTTTTAGGTCTGCAGTTGCAGGCACTGAAAATCTGCAGAGCCAGCAGAAAGTAAATGGCTTTCCTGTTTGATAGAGTATCACTTTGGAGGAACGCACCTCTGGCTTCTCTGCAGAGAAATGTGCTGGTGCCAAGACCTTGCAGAGGAGGCAAGTACAGGACATACCTTGCGAGCGGTACTAAATCATCTCTTCCTGCTTCCCACCCTCCCTCTCCCTGGGTATCTCAGCCTCTCTCACACCCACACTGACCTGCGTGCGCACACACACACACACACAGATAAACAGGAGCATTTGTGCATGTTGCACTGTTCGTAAACAGAAACCCTCCTGTCTGCCTGCTGATGGGTTCCTGTTACTGAAGTATCCCAAACCAGATGCTCTACACCCTCAGCCTTGCCATCCCAGACCCCGGTAGCGTGCCTGTCATGTCAGGCAGCTTAAGTTTAGATACCTGCAGCTTGGACGTCTCCATCTGCGCCAGCCATTCCTGCTCCCTTGATAGGCAATGCAGAGTGAGAAGCATTTATAGTGTGCTATCCATCGGTCCCACTGGAGATATCTCCTTTAGGAAGAGCTGAACCCTGGACACCACTGACCTCCTCCACTGAGGAGCAAGGACAGCAGCCTGAGATGCAGACATCTGCCCAAAGGCAGCTGAATCTATTGCTGTTATTTGCAACACATATGGAGCACATGCATGTAGGGATACCACACCACTGTGGTGTCCTCAGTGAGGGTGAGAGCCAGAGAGCTGACACAAAGTGCACCAGGTCACACGGAGCATGAAAAGCATGAAACTTGCTCTTTCTGACCCACCTTACACCACCCTGCCATGGTACCTGCATGTCCCTCTCCTCTGCTGGGAGATTTTGCCCCCTGACCCCTCCTGGGACCTGACGCGAGGATCCTGCAACGGGAGGGAACCAGCAAAGCTGGCCTGATGGAAACCCCCTCCAGAGACCACAGCAGAAGCGAAGCTGGTGACATCCTACCCAGTATAGTCCTTTTTATGGTCGTCCTTCAGCCAGCTGTGAATCTCTAAACCATATCTAAGGTCGTCCTGGCTTGGTACCTCAGTGTAACTCAGACCAAGGAAGCCCATTTATTTGCCAAGCCTTGAAGTGAACCTGGTTCTTCTGCTAGACACATGCCTGCAGGGCTGCTCACCCGTGGACACGAGCGCAGAGCCAATTAGGCACATTAGCGTGGTGTCAAGCCAGACTAATTGTTCCCTGCTTCTCCTGGGGTCTGTGAGCCTCCCGGTGACTTGTGCAAGCTGTGGCCATTTCACTTTCAGGGGCAAGAAGAGATCTCTGTGGCATCTGCTAAAACCAAGCTTTCCCATAGCCTGGTAGCAGCACCAGCACCACCCAAACCTCGTCTGGGGCCGCCGTCCACCAGGTGCTGCGCACTGCAAAAGCCATCCCTGCTCCACAGCATTTCGAGACCAATACATGAAGAAGGTCAAAAGTAAAAGTGTTAGTAGACTTTTACTGGGGTGAGCAATAGGGAGAGGAGGTGGCTCGATCCTGCCTCAGAGAGGCTGTGGCAGAGCTGAGATGTCATGGTCCCCAAGATCTATGCTGACCTCCCCACTGAAACCACCATGTGCTTGTGCCCACTCACTGCAGGGTGTATCTCTGGAATTGCTTGCTGGCTCCACCAGTAGAATAAAAAGCCACTCCGGGCAAGGTCATCTCTGTATGTTTCATATTCTCCATATTTTTCTCCCTTAAATCCCCATCTTCTGGAATCAGGTTCATCTCAGCTTTTATGTCGGAAATAATTTCTGAGCTTGCCTGGCTGTGGAGAGAAGTTGGGATCTGGGAGGCTTAAAGAGATCCAGATTCATAGGGCAGATAACCATCCTTCCTTCCCTACATCTGCATTAATGATTTGTTAAATGTCAAGGTCTTATGATGACCTCAGGACTTGGGGGGACGCAGTTCTGAGCATAGGGTCTCATCGCCTGTGTCTTCCACACACCTCAACACGCAAAGACACTAGAGTAAAGGAGAAGAAAACTCTTAAATATGTTTTACAATTGCAGTGATGGAGACACCTATTAAAAAGTAAATGGGTACCCTGCCCCCAGATTTCCTAAGATTAGGGCCAGTCTTTCTTATTATTCCAGTCTACACTTCCCGTGCATTTTAATTATTTTCTCCATACTAATGCAAACACATACAGTGAAGATAGACCAAGCATCCCAAATCAGCTTAATGAATGTCCTCATCTGAGAAGATTGTCTTTTGTAATGACTGAGAGGGATGAGAAATACAAGTCTCTAGCCTAGCTCCCCAAGAAGCAGCGAGGCCCCAAAGATATGAAAAAACAGAGCAATTCATCAGAAGCAGCAGGAGAGAAAAGATAATTAGAGTCGGAGACGCAAAGAATGAAAAGCTGAGCATGGAGGGCACTTTAGGGAGAAAAAGGAGGGGAGCTGGAAGAGCCACAAACCTAAATTTTGTGTGAGCCATGAGAGTCACTAAACACCTGCACGAGAAGGAGAGAGCCCATGCCTCCTGCATGCTGCCAAAAAAAAAAAAAGGCTTCGGGGGAAAAGCATCTTTCTCATGTACGGATTTTACTCATGGAAGAAATCTTCCTCCATTTCTTCCCTCGCTCCATCTTCCGTCTTTTTCCCTGCCTACAAGCAGGCGCCGTCCCTGGCGGCCCTCATTTGCAGAGGTGTGCATGTTTTCTCTCCATCTCCCCCTCCTCCCCGCTGCCTCACCTTCCTCGCTGGAGCAGGGAGGTGAATCGGGTCAGGCTGGCCCCATGCTGGGACCAACTCTGATCCTGGCATGATGCTGGGCATCCTCTGCACCCTCCAAGGGCAGGACGAGTCACGATGCCCTGCCGGGCTGCAGGATCTGCCCGTCACGTAGGGCGATAGTAAGAAGACATTGCTGTGCTTGCCATGGGATTGATCCCTGTTTGATGTTGAAATCAGGGCATGGAGAGGACAGGGAAAAGCCCAAATCATCCCATGCTAACCTCGCAGTCATGGTGCTGACCCTGCGAGGAGCAGCAAAGCTCTGGCTCCCTTTGAGCCACAGTACAACCAACCAAGCGGGTCCTGCCCTGGAGCACTCAGTCTGAAAAGCCGAAGGAGGGAGGGCGATAAATTTTCCCTTTGTTTCTCCAAAAAGAGACTTTAGGCAGCTTTGTTGCACAGAAATCTGAGGGCTCCCGCAGAGGGGAGCATCCAGCCCTCTGCCCATGGGTAGCACGAATGTGGGTTTTTTGGGCTGATGACATTCACCCTGTGCAGTAGTTGCTGGATGTTTTTTTTTCCTTGTCTGCGTTAAGCTTGTAGAGCCTTTAAACACCAGAGCAGTAAATGACAGAGAGCAGTGGACAGTGCAAACAAGCTTCTAGTTTGTACATACTGCTAACACAGACGTGAGTTCAGATCCTCACGTAATACAAAGGGACTAAAGCCACCTGAATGTGGGTGTTGTAAGTAGGTCTCTTTTCTCACAGGCAGCAGAACATCCTCTGTCCCGGCAGGTGCAGACACACAAGGGTGAACCTGCTGTCCACAGCAAACCCACCACCCATCGTTCCTTCTTCCTCACGTATTAGGGGAGGCAACGTTTCCCTAGAGGCATTTGCACCAGTACCAATGCAATTCCCAAAATCAAGAGTAAGGGCCAGATTTCAAGGACCGGGCAGGACCACCACCACCTGGGCATTCTGACGCTCTTGATGTTCATGTCATTCGTTCGGCTCTCTGCAATGCCAAACCAATGGGATAGCATCAAGGTGGCTGAGCTGGGCGCCTGTCCTCTTCCTTATCCCTCTTTAGCTTGTGGAGGTGTCAGGTGAAATCTCCTCTTAGAGAAAGGTGCCTTGAGATGCTCCTACACATGGCGAAAGCAGAACGTGCACTTGGTGCAAAGCAGGAGCCCAGATTTGCAGGGACAGGGCAGTGAGAGCAGAAGAGCTTAGACACAGAACTTGTGCAGCATAAATCCGCTCTGTGTTTTCCCTATCAGCAGAACGTACCATGTTCAGGTGTTGGCTACACACACCCTGAGCTAGTAGAGAGCAATGGGTTATTAGCAAACAAAGAAAAAGCAAGCAGAAATGTTTGGCAGTGGCCAGCTGGCCATTTAGCATGCAGAACTGGCTAATCAATCAACACGAGTGGTAAGTCAGTGCACAGACTATCTCTTGCCATAGAGGAATTGTAGTTATTGTAGTAGGATATAGTTAAGGGAAGCCAGACATTACTTTTTCCGCTGCTCTGGGACTACTTACATCTATATTGCCAATTGCCTATGTGCTGCTGCATAGGGAGAGTGGGATTTCAGGCAGAGAGAATCAAACTCTTGTATTTAAACCCAGATAAACTGACTTACGTGGGAAATATCCATGCAAGAGAAAAATGTTCCCCAGTGCAGGCTTTAAATCCATTCTCTGTGCTGGTTTCTTTTCTTCTGCCTCACTTTGCTGTGAATCCACAGCTGGGGATTTTCAAATTTTTCACTGTGAAGCCACAGCAAAGTGGTGTCCAGTTCTTTTTAGGAAGGACTTAATTTCTCAGTGTCCAACCTCTTTTAACACATGTTTTAACACTAACGGAAACGCACTAAGTGGCATTAGGAAGTGGAGCAGGGGAACTGCCCTACCAGATCGTATCACTAATTGCTTTGCTGCTGGTTCTGTGCTTCCTATTCCTGTGACATTCCTTTGAAGTCAGAGTGGGATGCTCTGACATATCTGGTACATCAGGGAGCACTGAAAGGTTACTGCTTCCTAACTAAATAAGAACAGAGGAATAGTTAATTCTCTTCATCTGGTATCCATCACACAGCAGAGGTCAGCGCCACATATTGGAGAGGACACTGAACTAGACACATGATGAGAATTGGTAGCTACAGGATGCTGTTCGTCTTCTCAAAACCTCTGGAGTAGAAGTGGATGTGGAAAAAAAAGTCCGGATTTGCTGTCATTCCAGGGACATGGTTGAGAATGGTTCATGGGACACGTACACATGAACTTGCAGGTGCAGATTAGCCATGTTTTGCATAGGATCCTGACGAGTACTTGCTGGAGAGTGTATTTGATGCAACTAGATTTTTCACTTTGCACTAGCCATCTGTCTCCACGGCTGTACTGATGCATCCTGCAGATAGCGTGCCGCAGAGCTACAATGCAATCGTGTTGCTCTCACGCTGCTGAAAAACCTCTCGTAACATCTCCTTTGATAGATTGGCACTTCCCTCTCCACTTTGTGCATGAAAACGTTGTGCAAACAGACCAAAAAGTGATTTCCACAGTAACTGAAACAAATTATGAGGCTAATTTCTCTTATTTCTTAGGCAGGTTTTACAATGTGTATGATCCATCCTGGTGTCATGGAAAGGTGGCTACCAGGTGATTTGAAATTTGCTTGGCTATATCCACACTCTCTTCCAGGGTAGGCACATCTAAAACTCGCTTCCCTAAGAAGGTTGTCATATAGTCTGCCTTATTTAAAATGCCATCCCCGAGCAGGACAACTGTTGGAGGAACTCCAAAATGTTGAGGCACTTGGTTCAAGTCTGAGTGGGTGTTGCGTGGTCTGGATGTGCACTTGCAGTTAGCCTGGGCTTTTACACATCCTGCTTTTAGCTGGCTTGGAAATGCCCCAGAAATGACAGAGACACTCAGCTCTGCTAACTCAAGCCCACAGCTACCCACCACAATATAGGGGTAGCCACAGGGAATCACACGATGGAAGTCACATGAAGTAAATGCAACACCAGAAGGACTTAATCGCTGATTAGAAAGAGGCGTGGTATGTTCTTCACCACCTAGTCATTAAATTATGATCAGTTATCCTGTCAGGAGCACAGTCCCACTCAGCCGCAAGCTATTGGTAGCGATGCAGGACTTGGCACTGATGCAGCCTCTGCCCTCCTCTGTGTACGAGATCAAACACAACTGCTGCAACTGTCCGATTGGATCCACTTTCCTGCTGTGCAGCTGGCACTGAATTGTTTGGGAATGAGCTTCGGTCAGATTTTTGTGACAGTTGTTCCCTTTTTTTTTTCTCTAGAAAAGGTTCTCACTTTGTGTTCATCCTCCTGGCTCATACTGGGAGCAGCTGGGGTGACACGGGGAAGGTTGGTGGAGTTCCTCTCACAGCACGAAACCTCTCTTCCAGGATCCTCGAGATCTGTATGGTTGAGAACAAAACTCTTGAGTTCAAAGACATAACAGCAAGTTCGCAATAGAAATTAGTAATTTCCCTCCCTCATTAAAAAAAAAAAAAAAAAATCACCATGAGATCTTGCCACTGCAGCTTGATGGGAACGTCTCACTGCTTTTTTCCCCTGGCTGGTGGAGCAGCAGAGCTCCGGTGTAAGGCAAAGAGCCTGAAACCCAGCCATGTGCTCTGGGAATGCACAAGGTACAGAGAGAGGAGGACGAGCACAAAGCCACCAGGCAACAGAAAATGAAACCGGCCGGCTGCGCATCGTAGCTGGAGCGGGGCCAGCCCAGCCACCCACGCACAGGAGGCGTTTGTATATGGTGGAGACTGCAACGAGGTGAAGGATGTGCCACGCTTGGATCCACTAGGTCATTTCCCCAAAGAACAGTCAAAGCGCATCAGTGTCAGCGTCGGGGTCCCCCACAACCACGCAGGAACGTTGCTGAGATGAAGCCTGTCCTGGTTTGAGCAACACAGGATTAATTTCTCTTTCAGTAATTTTACTTTTCTGTAAGGTCTCTCTTAATGCTAGGGAAAACTGCATTTTTAGAAGACTCTAGTGTCTGAATTTGTGAAAACATTTACTTCATAGCCAGCTATGGTGTGTGGGTTTCAAGGTCTCAGTGTGTTCGAGCTCGCCAGGTGTGGGCATGAGGAGGAGCGAGACTCCCGAACTTGACCCAAGCTGGCCAACAGAATTATTTCATACCATGAACACCATATTCAATATAAATTAGTTTGCTGAGGAGTTTCTCTCTTCTGTCATGGCAGTGATCCTGAGAACTCCTTGCCCCGGTGCCGGACCCCTGAGCCCTTCCTTTTCTCCCGAAGCCGCAGCGCTCGCAGTGTCCGACATTTACTGTCCACTGCTGGGAGTGCACGGCTTCCTACGGGTAAAATGGGCTCAGTGTAATCCTTGTATGTTTTATATCAGTATCAGAATCAATATCAGTTCTTTAGTATTATTAATGTTAATTACTTAGACTTATTCTATTAAATCTTTTTATATTTCAACCCTTGGGTTTCCTTATTTTTTCCCAATTCCCCTTCCCTTGTAGGGAGAGGTCATCAGGTGAGAGAATAATTGTGTAAATGACAGTAAATTGCTGTGGGTTCTTGAAACCATAGTAAAGCCCATGCCCAGTGTCACACTGCAGCTTTGCAGGGTGGCTAAGTAAGCTTCAAAAAGTATGAAATTATATTTGCTGGAGGACACCAGTTACAGTTGTCCCAGGTATCTCAGAGCAAAGCTACAGCTGGGATCCTCTCCTGGCTGCAGTGAGAAGGGACGGGGTAAGTTATTGAGTTCAAATGTCCTTGGCTGGTTTAAACGAGCAGAGCCCCGCTGAATTCAATTAATTTTGGATTACGTCTATCCCCTGAAGGGCCTGCATCTGTGACAGGGCTGAACCCTTCCCAAAATGGGACTTTAGTCATTCAGCTCAACAGAAGGATTGGACTCGCCTCTAGTGACGGATGAGGCAAAGACCTGTGCGTTGGGCTTTAGGATGCACACGCACACACACGTACGTGTGCACTCACATGCAGTATTTACATAAGATTCACCAACCTGCTTTTGGAAACATTGAGGGAATTTGATGGGGATCAAAATGCTACAGCTTTATAGAAAAGACTCTCAAATTATTTGTACAATTTATTAGAGGTTGATATCCTTTCTGTGGGATTTGAAGAAGCACCTTGAGAGCTTTAAGAGAGTCGTGCCCTGACTGTGGCATTCTGTAGCTTGATTTGAAAATGCTACAGTAAGATTATTTATTGTAATCCCAAATAAATCTCATATGTCTTTTCCTTAATCGTCTAGAAGGATTCATTGATAAAGTCCCCAATGAACCACATACAACCTGCACTTTTTAATACTCCTATCAATGCGCACATTGATCTGTTCTCTTCCAGCCAGCGCTGGTATTGCCTCGCATGCCGCCACGTCATTCAGACTGGCTTCCGCACCACAGAAATACTGTTTCTCATTTCCCACTAGACACTTTGGAGTCCAAAAATCTCTCCCGCAGCCTGATCCTGCCGGGTGCTGCAAGGGGGGGCTGGGGCACCTCAGCATCCTGCAGGAGATGCCATGTGAGAGCAGGGTCCCAGCACTGCCAGCGCAGGGGAGATGTGCTGACCTGATTCACCACCCTGATTTGCATGTGCGGTGTTAAGGGAAAACGCTGTATCCTATTAAATTAACAAACTAGCACATTCCATCAGCCGGTTCTCATGCCCTCGAGGCATCCTCTGGAGGTTTCCGCGACATGCCAATGAAACATTCAAACTACAAGACAGCCCAGTCACTTCCCATCCATTTTTTATGGTACCATGGAAACAAAGAGCGCTTGGCAATTCCTTCTTTAAGCTTTCAATAAATCACTCTACAACTGTAAGAGGTACGTGCCTTCAATACCCCTGTATTTCACTTGGCTCCCTTGGGCTAAGCAGCCTTCTGCCCCCTTTGCCATCTATCCTCTACCCTCCGTCACCCTGTGGCCCCTGCTCCCCAAATAGCCAAAAGGGTTTGGGAGCAGACTGGCTTCTTTCAGGCTTTGTGTTTGCAGACATTGCTTGGCTCTGCATTTCTGGAAGGTGTCCTGTACATGTACTGGGCTGATGTGAAGCCAGAACCTTAGATGGGAAGATGGTTTTGCAACAGCTTAGCCAGCCAGAGCGGAGACTGAGGGCGACGGGACAGACACAGCGACTCCACTGCTGCAAAAGTCACCTTTTGTCCTGCCACTGGGAATGCTCCCTTGCCCATTTCTGGGCTTTGATGTGTCTGTCAAAGCAGACTTTTCCCTTTTCCCATCGTAAAGCCACTCTCCTCTCATCAGCGTCTGCCTCCGTGCGTGTGTGCAACCTCTTCTCTTCTGCTCCAAATACCGCCTTCCTACAGAGGTCAGGGATGCATGGGAGTCCCCTGGGCTTGTATTTGTTGTAGGTACTGACGTGTGAGCAGCCACGGCATCTGTCCTGCAGGAGAATGAGCTGCTCAGCTTTCCACACACCACTGCAGGGAGCAGTTGAACAATTTCTGCTCAGGGCTTGGGAGTCGACGTGTATGTTTGGCCCAGCTAAAGTCTGACCACGCTCCATCCCAGGGCTTCACTACCTGGGCTGCCTCTGAGGTATTTGCAAGAAAATTTTCCAATGAAAAACTCAGAAAAAGGAAAAAGAGATGAAAAAGAAAAACCAGATCTATGCTCTTCTGTCCCTCCTGGCCTCATGGGAGACCTGAAATCTACAACCCCCTGCACCCAAGGGGTAGGAAACCCCCTCGAGCCATATTCGAGGTCGTTGCCAGTAGTGTGGCTGGTTCCAAAATGCAACTGCAGCATCTGAAAGTCAGAGTTGGCCCAGGTGTCTCTAAGGGAGAAAACTGGAGGTGGAAGAGGACTGTGACTTCACCAGTATGTACTGCAGTTCAGGCAGACAGTCGCCCACGGCTTTAGCACTGGTGTCTCCTGCTGATGTCTGGAAGAGGGGAACGTGTGTGCACAGCTGCTGGGGGTGGGGTGGGGTGTTATCCTGGTCTATGCTTAATTCCCCAATTTTTAGTGCTGTTGAGAGTGAGGACCTCAGCTTGGACCACAGTCAAGAGATGAATGGGACCTTCAGTTTGAAGCCAAAACTCTTGGAAAGCGTTGCTAAAGCATTTCTGTGTGTATAGATGCTCGGTTAGACTGTCTGGCTACCGCCCAACGCTGATCAGCTCTCACCTGCTGGAAATTGCTGAGTATCGGTGTAATCTAAAGCAGTAGAAGTCAAAGGCAGAAAAAAACCCAACCCAAACCTCCCTTTCATTTGGATCAGGCTTTGGATCAGGGCCTTCATTGTTTCACTTCAGCATTCGCTGAGGGTGAAACCGCATCCCACAAACCTGAATGGGCACGGGGAAGGGAGTGGGTGTTGTGTGAGGCTGTCCTCGCTCTGCTTGCTTTCGGGGCAGCCACGTTGCCAGAGAATAGGGGTCAAAATGAACATTAAGTTAAGGAGCTGCTGAAGCAGTGAGTAGGTCATGTTTCTGGTTTTGGCAGCTCTTACTGGGACGGTCCCACCAAGTAAAATGTCTCCAAGCAGTAGGTCTCACATCCCCATGCTGCAATCCCCCCAGCTCCAACAGATGCATCCCATGGGACCACGACTGGGATGCCGGTGGCTCTGCATTAACCCCTTTGCTCCTTTTCTTGTCTGGGCACATTTCTGTCCTGATGACTTAAATTAACGTCCCATTAAAGTGCTTTCGTCAATAAATTGCCAGAATCTGCCTGGGAGCCCTTGGCAAGGGGGGATTTCTGCCTTTGCCAGATGGGCCTGGCACATACAACAGCAGCGAGCTGCTCATGGGCACTGGCTTTATTAAACATTTATGGCTTCAGCTCCTCTCCAACAGCTAATAATAAAAGGGATCATTTGAGTTTATTCTGACACAAATGAAGAGATTTAGATTCATTGGGAAGCTGCTCAGCGGTGTTTCTTAAACACTTAGGGCCTGTCTACCAGCAAGAAGATGCACTGCTTATAACTTTAAAGCACTGGTATGGTGGGGGTGGTGGCAGGGTTGTGCTCACTTGCCGTGACCAGCTGGTCCTGACTCCCCATCAGCATGACTGGCCCTGACCAGGCTCCTTCTCCAAGGTACGGGCACAGGGTTTGGGGACAGCCCTCCCCATCACAGCCAGCTTGCTCTGCTCCCACACATGGTCACTCTTCCTGGCAGGTCCGTGGCTACTTCAAATTGCTCCTCTCCCAACCCGAAGCAAAATGGAACTTTTCAATGAAAAAAGTCCACATGCAACCGAAAATAGATTGCTTTTTGTTAATTTTGCTAATGGCTTGCAAGAACAGGTTGGCTTCCTTGACATTTTATTTTGCTGTGTTCAGAAGGGAAGAAAAACTTTCTGCTTCCATCAGAAATATTAATGATATGGGGGGGGGAGGGGGGGGAACAAAAAAACCCCATTTGTTAAGCATCTCTCGATTAGATACTCCAGAGGGTTCGGGAAAGGGATTGTGCAGCAGCAAAACCAGGCTCCAACACCCCTAAACCCAGTCCACCTGCTGCCCACCAGCCCGCTCCACTCACCCTACGCTGGCGGCTTATGTGTCGCCCGGAAGGTCTGTTTGCTTTGGCACATGGTCACTTGCACGTTCGAAAAATGTTCTCGCGATGCTGAGATGTGGTGAGGGATGGACTATTTTAGGGTGTTGAGTTGCATGCTGCATCCCCACAGCCCCCTCCAGGTCGCCCTTGGAGACTGAGCGAAGAGCAGGGTGCGACCCTGTGCACGTGTTTACGGTCCTCGCTACCGGAGGGGGTGATTTCAAGGATCCCCATCACCACCTTCAGAGCCCTCTTCCCCTTTTGTAGTTTCAAAAGAAAACATCTGTGAACGGCTCGTCACAACAAACCCCTGCCGGTGTCTGATCTCTTACGATAACATGCTCTAATGAGGTTATAGCTCTCCTCCTGCCTCGCAAACGTTTCAGAGTTGCTCGGGCTGAATGAGACTGGAGGTAATTAGAGTGACATGCTTTCGTGCACAGAGAGAATGAAGTAACACAAATTTCCTGAATGGGCAAGAGCAGTTTGGCCTCAGCTGAGTGAAATAACCAGGCAGTGATCTAATTCACTTTACTGTTAATAGATTGTTATCTGCGGAGCCCTAGTGCAAACATGATAAGCTATAAAGAAATACAGATAAAAGCCAAAGCTCCAAGTCTTGCAGAGATGCACATTCAGCCCAATGCTGGTCTCCCTGGCCTCGGTCCAGCTCCAGTTTCTGCTCATCCCTGGAGCTGGCTGGGATGATAACATTCGAGGTGTACTGTGCAATCAAATTGCTTCCCAAATTGCAGGATCGTTTGGCTCCAGCATCAGGTTGGGAATTCATCAGTTTGCCTTGTGGAGTCTAAGCCACAGCAGGCAGAGCTGGAGCCAAAACCCTCCTGGGGTTCAGGCTTTGACTCTGGCTGCCATACCCCATGCAGAGAGAGGGTGAGGTGGCAGCAAGAGATGCTGTTGTCCCCAAGTGGGGTCCCACAGCTGGCGGAGCACATCTGTCCTGGTGCTGCAGCCATTCTCCGGCACAACATCCCTTCGGCAGTGTGACTACTGGCAGAGAGCCCCACACACTAGCTTTATCTCCCATAATCCTCCCCATCACAGCCCCAAAATACAGAGGGGGCTGCTCCCATGTGCTTTGGTAGGACAAGACTCCTACAGGTCATACCAGGGATTAGTTGCGGTTGGAGAACTGGAGGTGAACATGGGTCTGTGAGTTTCCCCTGCGCTTATTTGCCCCATGAACAAGAAGCCCACGCTGATGTACACCAATTGGGTGCTTTGGCCAAAGTGCTTTGGTCAAATTACTTTAGCTGGATTCTGTTAGCAAGCCAAGCCGTTATCAGTCCACATCCTTGATGTTCTTCCCTCCCCTCTCTCCTTGCATGGAGCTCTGCTGAGCTTATCACCTCTGTGTCCAGCCAAGCCAGCTGCCAGCACAAACACGCTACACCGCCCATCCACTCACATTTTAGCTCTGCATCACAGTGTCCCCCTGACAGGGTATGAGACTTCCCACCCTTCCAGCTCCCCTTCCGCCAAGCCAGCTGCGGGAAGGACGAGACACCCATGAGGCCCTGGAAATTTGCTTCCAGTACCCACAGTAAGGATGAATTTCTGCATGACCAAGGTGATGCAGGAAGGGGGTCCATTGGGATCTGCCCAAACATGTTATGAAGAAGTGTGGGGTGGGCAAGCTGAGCCAGAGCAGTCCCCTTCCTCGTGGCTGTGGGGTGAAGCCTCACCCTCACCCCTCTCTTCCCATAACCTCCATACTGCCCTGGCCTTACACATAATATACCGTGTCTTTTATCCATTTTTTCATTCCTCAGGCAAGAATGCTGTCAGATTCCCAGGCAGGTTTGAATGTGTCAAAAAAAGGTAATCTCTTCAGCCAGATTTAGCCTACTTTTGGGAAGCGAGTGTACTCTGATTGCTGCCGCACTGACAGCTTCATTAGAGATGAAGCAGCCAGTCTTGCCTGCCCAGTCCAGCATCCAGCTCTGAGCAAAACATAACGGCACAGCTCCTTATCACAGAATCACTGAGTGGTAGGGGTTGGAAGGGACCTTTGGAGATCATCTAGTCCAACCCCCCTGCCAAAACAGGCTCACCTAGAGCAGTTTGGACAGGTACGTATCCAGGTGGGTTTTGAATATCTCCAGAGAAGAGGACTCCACAACCTCTGGGCTCTCCTCCAGCGTTTCAGGAGTTGGGTCCCTCCAGGCCTCCTTCACCCACTTGTATCATGGAGTACCTCAGATCTTTTTTTTCCATTTCTACCCAGTTTGATGGCAAAGCAATGATGGGGCTGGATAGATTCCTCCTATGCATTTGTATCTCCCTAGCATCCCAGCTGGAGCCTCTCTTAATAGGTGCTAACCCACCACACGCTGCTTTGCCTGCTCCTCCAGCAAAGCAACAGGGAGCCAAGGCTACAAATGTGATATAGCCAGCATGGGGATACCTAAACATCATCAAACTCGGTAAACTGAAGCACGTCCCCAACATGTCCTAAGATCAGCCAGGCCAGGCCATTGGGAGCACCGTCCCTGGACAAGCTCAGGCAGTTGAGCTCTTGTCATGAGCCCAAGTTCAGGCTGATGCTTGAGCAAAGGACGCCAAGGTGCTTTGGATGCAGCCACCCTGTCCTGAAGAGGAGGAGAGCTATCCATGGGCATGTAAGCTCTGCCAGCTGCTGCCTGTGCCAGGGAACAAGCCCTGCCCCTTTTTCCTTAATGATATAGATGTAGCCTTGGACAGTCTTCAGCCCACCTTTTGCACCCTGCCTTTGCATTAATGCCATGCCAAGCGCACGGAGAGCAGCCTGACTTTCCTTGTGAGTGCCAAGCCCTGCTGACAGACTGGAGGAGACACAAACCGGCTCTCACTCAGCTGGAGAGTTTACTGAAAGCCGCAATTTTCCAATTGCTTGAAGAGTTGTCATTAGACAGTTTAAGATGGCAGATTGCTGAATTGCTTTAGGGCTGGAGCCAAGCAGCCTTCAATAGGGCACCCTTTACTGTAAGGATATGTGTGCACCACAGTCCTTCTATTGGGAGAGAATAGGAAAATCATAATTTTGTTTTTGAGCATCCCACGGAGCTGGGAAGGAGCGCAACTCACTGTGGAGTTAAAGGGAACAAGATATAGGGATAGGAAAGAGAGCATCCAGGAAGAGAGTCCCAAAATCCCTCTGTTACCCAGTGTCTGCCCCATGGTCTTTCACATGCATCTTCCATCACTCATCACTGACACTTTCCTCCCGCGACAGAAGGAGCTGATATTTACCGTGGCTTTTGCAGACCTGGCGAGTGTCTGACGGGAGACTGACCTGGAGGAAAAGTCTCTGTGACCTTGGCCGGGGGGAAAGAGAGCAACAGGGCCAAGGGAGAGAGGTGGGGAAGGAGAGGAAGGGGTCTTCTTGCACATTGGTTGGTGCAAGGGAGCTTATGGAGCCAGCAAGTAGCTGCCTGCTATGAACCCAAGGAGTTTGGCATATGCAACTACATGTTACTGGCAGGGATCAGATCATTAGTCTCTCTCCTTAAAGCAGCTGGCATGGCCATTTCCAGTCCCTGTCCTAAACAATTCAGTATCCCCCTTGGTGGTGCACTCTCCTCTGCTGGGTGCTAGGGCTGGAGCTTTCTCAAGGGAACACAGCAGCCAGCACAGAAAAAACCTGCTGACAGGACTGATAGAGCATAGGGGACACACAGTGCTGTTGGCTGCAGCCTCTTCTCCCCCACAGGAATAGACAACATGGACATATTCTTCATTGAATGTCTCCCTCCATTCACTGCACCCACCTGCTGCCCGCCTATAAATCCCAAGGTACACTTTGACCATCCTGTTTCCAGACCTTAAAGAAGTGTTGGTTGGTCCCACCTCCAGTCCCAACATCTCGAGGAAGAGATACCAGGTTTATTTAGCAGTGAGGTCTAAGGGTTACTCTTCCGCACGATCATCTGCTGTGGTTCTCAGAGTTGGACTGTCTCCACTGAACAGACCCCACATTAGGGAAATGCTAATCTTGTTTGTGTTTGAAGTGTCTCCTCATAAGTGAAATGGATGGAAGATGTCTGTGCTGGCTGGGGTCACTGTCCGCTGGGAACTCCACAGTGCTGACGGAGATGGTCTCACCTCTTCCAAAAGCCCTTGCCGGCCATCCAAAAGCTTTGTGTCAACCTAGCACTTAGTAACCAGCCGGCAATGGAGCATCTGAAATCGCTCCTCAAGGCACCTGTGACACCAAACGTTGGTAGCAACCTGACAATTCAACCACAGGCTTGTCAGTGTACTTCCAGCTTTAGGGAGAGACCTTTAGATCCACTGGTCCTGAAGGGGAGAGACCACTCACTGAAGGTGCATCTGGCTCCTTCTTGTCCCCCACCCCCCCAGGAACCGCTTTTTTTTCCCATTAGTTGCTCTGTTTCCTCCAGGTCTCTGCACTTATGGGTGCCTGCCAAGCACACTTTCCCATGGGCCCTCTGAGTGCACGCTTCCACCCTTGCAAAATTAAGACACGTGACCTTCATAAATCCCCATCAAAAGCCTTTATTCTTCTGCTATTCTTCTTGCTGTTGTTCACGTTAAGCATGCATGTGACAACCAGATAAAAGGCATCATTCTCGAACAAGCTAATTCAAGTGAACCAGTGCAATGAGAAGGACTGAGCAGCACCAAAACACTCTGGCATTTTGATGTGCAACACGGGTTTGAGCCTTCGGCTCATTTTTAGTTTCTAAAATCCCAAGTGTTAGCCAGACACTCCCTGAACATTTGGCAGGAAGCAGAAATTGAGGAAACCTGGCTTCCTTTGCATCTGTGTCCCAGAATTTTGGTGTAGGAGAGGGAGGTAAGCTTGAAAGATGGGTATTTGAAAAAGTGAGCCTCGCTCCCACTTTGGGGCATGTATTAGGAATCTCACCCACGTGGGTTCCTTAATTCAGCCTTCCTTTTCCTCAGAACATTTGGGAGACTCTGGGACACCTTGCTCCTTCCAAATTTGGTTGAAATCAGCAAACATATATGTTCACATATAGCAGAGGACACTAAAAATACATATTTTTTTAAGTTTTGAAAACTTTTTTTTTTCACTGAACAAAGAGAAGAAACTGTGAGTTGAAAAGTCATGTCAAAACTGTCTGGCATTTTTCTTCTGTTCTACTTTGAGCTTGATTAACTGGGGATGCTTCTGGGATGTATGCTAGGAAGTGAATCTCCAGTACCTTGGGCAAGAAGATGCTCTTACTGCGGAAAAGAGAACAGGAATATATCACACGGACTTTCTTCCTCTCATAAATCTTAAACCACGGATGCCTGTATTACCTGCACTGTCTGACTCCTGTTGGGTCATTCACTGTGAAGGTCTAGAATAGACATGGGAATCCCTGCAGGTGGAGACTGAGGGGGATGTCCAGCCTATCTGTGCAGGGCCTTGATTTAGCTAATTCCCTTGGAATTCTACCTGAAATGGTGTACAGGATCTTAAGTCCTGCTGGGAGATGGTATTTAGGATCTGAGTTATGCTAATGCTTTTGAAAATTATTTTCCATCAAGACTAGAGGCATTGTGAAAAGCCAAAAGATACAAACTCAGGGCCAAGGAGAGTAAACCTGTTGTACTTGCTGTAGCCACCAAAAGATGATGGATAACACAGCAAACTGAGCAGGAAGAGGGTTGCATGAGCAGTATCTTCAAGAAAGACCTGACTCCGAAAAACACTCCTCCCCACCTTGCAGCCTGCGCGGGGCAGCCAGCCCCCATCCTCATGTTTCATTCCCGTCACACGGAGAACACAGGGAGATTGAGAGTGACAACAGCCATATGACTGTAATTGAGTGGGGCTCTTTAGATGTTGTCCTGTTGGTAGGACCCTGGGGATCTCATTTTGTACTCCAGCTCAACGCCCGGAGCAGCGAATGCTGGAGATGAGAACTCCTTTCGAATAAAAATGCTGCTCCAGTACTTCTCAGTAGTTTCTCACTGGGCTTGACATTCTCATCTACTCGCTGCCCCTGGCAAACTTCTCTCATGGTGGCTCTTCATATCCCAGCTCCACACAGGGAAATTAAAAATCCCCATAATATTTTTCTTTAATCTAGTCCAAGCTCCAGCTGCACTGGGGGCTGTCGCCTGGGAAAGTTTGCACGGATGAGAGCTGCTCAGCTCACCTCCTTTGGTGAAACTCCCTCTCCAGCTAAACTCCTTGAAGCACACAAATAAAGAGGGAGCAGGGGAAAAAAACAAAGGAACAAAGAATAAAAGTCTCAGCAGAGAAATGCTCTGATTGCCATTGCTAAAGGGCAGAACAGGGGGGAACGCTTGGCTGCTTGCAAAGGGCAAACTCATCCTTCCCATAGTCTGTTGCAGGTTTGAAAGAAAGATGAGAAGAAACCAGAGACAGTTTGTGTCTTGGGCTACCTCAGCTGCTGCCATCCTCTTGCCACAGCCACATGGTGTCTCAGCCTGGTGAGCCGACTCATCCCGGCTCCTCACCAGCTTCCCATATGGGTGCTGAGCATCCCAAAGGCAAATATTTTAAAACTCCAAGACTCAATCAGGTCCACATTTGTGCCCTAAGAAGGTTTTTCGTGACAGGTCTACAACAGCATCTCAGATGTGGTTTAACCATATAAAATAGGATTCCCACATGGTCTTCCTTTAAAACTGGGTGATGCCTGTGTCGCAGCTACCAACAGGATAAGACAATTAAATGTTTTTAGATGATTCAGACAGTCACCAATCCACCAAAAAGAAAAAGGTTTCACTCATAAAGTGCTGCCAGTTTTTTATTTTCCAAAATTTCCACCAAAAATATTATCTGGCAGTACCTCATTACTATACAAGGTTTAAAATTTTCCCCACCCAAACTCTGTTTTTCACACATCCTGAGTAAAAACCAGTGCACACTTTGCACGGTGCCAGAGGCTAAAAAACCCAGCGCAGGCTAATCCATGAATATAGACTGAATGATAAGTTACTTCGGGGAAGAGTGGCTATATTCAGTTACTTTGCTCCCCTCTATTATTGCCTGCCAGCTCTAGGTTCAGAGATGCTGCTGCCCTGCCTGATAAATTGAAGGACTTCACGGACATATTAACACAGCTAGTCCGTAGTCAGTGAGCAGACAATTGATTATATGTCAGAAAGTCACACACTGGGCAATTTTGCTCCTAGGCTTTACCTCCATTTTTCAAAATATACGTTACAAAGCAAAAAAATCCAAAGTGAGAGATAAGAGTTAGTGTGCACGGTAGGAAGCTGCTTGGAACAGGCTCGGTCTCTCTCTCTGTTTTTGTACAGCACTAAGTATCTTGTTGAGATTCAGGGAGGAACAGAGCCGGTCGACTGATGTCTTGCAACCAAGAGATATTTCTTAATGAAATATGGGATTCTGTCAAAACATAATTTTGGCTCAAAACCATGACTTTCAATGGCATCCTCCTATTCTTCACCAAGTCTAAGCAAACAGCTTGTTCTTTTTTTTTTTTTTTCCCCCCTCCCTTTCAAATCACCATTTGTAAATGTTGAAGGTTTAGCTGGAAAATGTTATCATTTATGTCAAAAATGTTGAAATCTTTCCCTGAGACCTGTCGCCTTATGCCAGACTTTGTTATTCTGTGAAGACACTCAGGTAGGCTTGTTCCCAAGTCACCTTTTTCACACTGTGTCATAATGAAGCCAAATGTTGAGACGCTGCAACTATTTGGGAGGCAGAAATTGCATTCCCAGGGAACTAAGAAATTTAAGTGCTTGATATCAAAGCCATTCTTGTGAAGGCTGCCTGAAATAAATCCTCATTATCTGCATTGCAGCGAGGGCTGGAGGTCATGGTGGGTTTTGGTGGCTCGTTGTGCTACATGTTGAACAAGCACGCAAGAGGCAGCGCTGCCAGCAAAGAGCTCGCGGGCTCATCTGACAAGACAAAGCACCAAGGGGAAAGGGAAGCAGGGAGAGGTGGAGTGACTCAACCCAGATCAGACCACGGGCCAGGTCAGAGATGGGAGGGAAACCGGCATTTCCAGATTGCTGGTCTGGAGATGGCATGATGGGTCTGACAGCTGCCTCAAGGAAGGAGTGAATATGGGAGGATGTTTTACTCAGGTGATCACCTTGTCTCCTGAGACCAGGAGGACCAACCTGGCCTCTAACAGAGAGTCCTGGTTTGAGGTAAAACAGGACCAAAATTGTTCAGTAACTTTACTTTTTAGCTGGGCCTCTTCTAACTACTGAAATTACTGCATTTTGTGCAGAAAACTCTTTGCTCCCAGAGTGATAAGACCCATGTTTATAGTTTTAGTATAGTGGATGCCAAGGAATGGGATACAGAGGGGCTCTTGCTTATCCTTATCGCTGTAACACCCAAGGGCAGTCAACTTTGTTATTCACCCCATTGGAAGGTCGGAAGCAGAAAAGCATAGAGGGGTCATACCTGTGGGGAGGAGTGGACAGGACAGGAGACCCAAAACTGACCAACGGGGTACTCCATCCCATCTGCCTCATGCTCAATATAAAAGCTAAGGGATCAAAGGGTCAGTGCTCTTTCTTCAATGGTCAACGTCCAAGGAGGACTCTGTCTGTTTGTCTGCCTTTGATCCCAATCCTGAATCCAGATCTGGAATCCAGTTCCCATCTGTCACTGAGTCCAGTCTGGGACTTCCCCAGTGCCTGCTGGTGATGTCATTGTCATCCTGGGAGCTTGATATGGTTTTGTATATATTTAATTATTTTCTTTTTATTTTTTTATTATTAAGATTTCATTAAAGTAGTTTAGTTCCTTCTAAACTCTTCAGTCTCTCTCTTTTGTTCTCTCCTGCCTCCCTTTGAAGCGGGGTAGGAGAGAGAGAGCATCTGTCGTTCCACTTGGTTGGGCCAATCTGGACCAAACCATGACACAGAGGTCCACTCCTCTCCTACTTGCCATGAGAGTTCTTTTGGGTAGCCCTGATGGCTCATCCTCCAGCATCTTTTCTGAGGGACTCTTTGTCTATGCCACCCTTCAGTCCATCATGCCTCTCTCTTCTTGTACCTGCCTTCTGCGGGAAACCCCCAAAGTTATGGGTCCCGCACTGGGTAGGGCAGAACCACTCTGAAGCCTGGAGCAGATTTACCAGCAGGGCAAAGTAGATCACGGCAGACCTTCAGCACTACCACCTGTAAGAATGGCTTGGCTTCCAAAATCAAGTGGCACGTGCCCCGTGGAGCTGTGGAATCCCACAGAAGGCCTGGGCAGCGCTGCGTTGGATTATTGTGCTGAGACTTCAGCAGAAAACATGGGTTTGGGGCTGTGCAGCATGGGAGCACCCCTTCCTCCCCACCATGGACCAGTCTCTGCTGTGTCAGAGAGCGGAAAAAAACGCTCTGGCTCATCTGCTCCTGGGGCCACTGGGCACAATCCACCTCCTGCACCTTCCCAGGAGGAACAAAAGGCTTTTCTTCTCCAGCCTTCGACAGCTGAGCACACTGAAGAGGGGGATCAATATCTATCGACCATCACTATTTCCTTCAAGTGTCCCCAGACCCTGTGATTATGTATCTGCTCTCCTTTCCTGGCCTGCTTTCCACAGCAGGAATTCACCTCATTACCCCCCGAAGAGAGCTCCAGAATTGCGTTCCTCACAGACAGTTCTAATTCACAACCCAAAATGATGATATTAGGGGTAATGTTTGTCTTTGGATTAGAGCTACTCTGGAAATTTTGGCTTTGTGGGTAGAAAATTACCTATGTATTACATCCAAAATTGCCCCTCTGGTGCCTGTTCTGCATGGAAACAAAATGTACAGCACCAGCATGCAAAAGGTCCTGGTTTGAGGGTAAAGAGAGCATCTGTCATTCGTTTAGTGGCCAGTCCAGCCTAAACCACGACAGTCTCATTGCCTCCCTGCATGGGGTAGGGAGGATGGGGAAGGAAGGTGTTTCTCCAGGTGCGGGACATTCCCTGAATCTTTAACCCACCAGGTCTGGCACCGCTGGGGATCCCAACCTCTGCCCCACACCTACCTGGACATCCCCATCCTCCCTCCTGGAGGTACCTGCCCTCCCTCTGAGGGCAGCTGGTTTGGAGAGCTAAGCCAGCAGAAAACATCCTAAACAAGCAAATAATTTCCTGCTGTTTCATTTCCCTGAACCGACTCACCCCGAGGTCAGCTGTGCATCGGTTCCTTCCAGGCAAGGGGTGGGAATGCATGGATGGGGTGGATGTGGGGGTGTGGAAGGGGCCAAACAGGATTTTTGGGGGCTGAGCTGATGTGCATCGTTTTCACCAGGATAAAATGACTCCGTAACCTGGCTGAGAGCTCAGTCCCCATGGCAAAGGGGCACGGGGGACACATGGGCACCTTTGCAGCCAGCACCCTTGCCTGGCTGTGCACCCCAGCCCCGATGCCTGCCTGCCTGGGGAACCCGCTTGAAAATATTGTCTACTTGCAAGAAAAGCTTCCTCCGCCTCCAGCCCCATGATACTGCCTGCTGAAAAACAAACAAACCGCTGCTGGTGAAGGACAGAGGGAAAAAAGAAACCGAAAGAGCTGGACTCCAAATTCGAAGCAGGCAGCATCTCTTGGCTGCCAGCGCAGCAGAAGCAGCGGCTCATGTCTCTGTCCCTCCCTTTATTTGGGATAAAACAGCTTTAGCAAGCAGCTGAAGGGATGCTGCCCTGGGACCAGCTACCCAGTAAACCCCCACAGCCCATTCAGTGGGAGTGCAGGACTTGCACCCCCTGGGACTGGTTGTCACCCCTGAGAGCCAGTGTCTACCCAAAACCCTCTGAATTTGACCTGATTCAGCTCCTGCCCCGGTGGGAGAGCACTTGGGCACCGTGTGGGCATGCAGGGGCTGAAGAGCACATTGGGATGCAGGCAGCTTCTTGGGATCCGTGAACCGCTGGCTGAAGGCACATCTTGATTGCATCTTTTCAGAAAAAAGCTTGGATCCACTCCTCCTCTGCGTCCTCCTCCCCACCCCCACTGTTTACTGCTCTCAGACTCTGATTTAGGTGGTTTACTGTGGCTTTCATCTAAGTGCATCAGCATTTTTAAATTAGTCACAGGTGACTCACAGGGTTACAAGAATAATGTTAAATTACCAGACATACACAGCCCATATACTTTATTACCTCATTTTTGTATCTTCTTTATGGTCTGTGATAGCAATGACCTTATAGTCTGTGGTTGAAGAGCCAGTTAAACTTGTTCTCTGTCAAAATGGTAATTAAAAAATTCCTATAGGGCAGGAAGCAAACCTTTCCTCTCCAGTATATTTCTCCTTCCAACAAGGCTTGGAGAGCAGCAGAAGGCAACGTGCACAAAAGTCTCCGATGAACATGCTTATCAGCCAGGTAGCGCTCGGTCATCTGCACTAATATTTTAAATAAGTATGTATTAGGCTTTACAGCGTACAATGTATGTCAGAGCCAGAAAAATACAGCACTTTCTCTTTGGCCACTAAGAAATATTTTGCCTGATTGAGAAGAAAAAGGAAAAAAAAAAAAAAAAACATTAAATATATTTAGCAAATAGTTTGTATTGTTCTTGCTTTCAAATGAAGATGGCAGCTTGACTATCTATTTCCTTTTTTTAATCCCCTTTTCTAATGTTGCAATGGCCACATTGGAGGAAAAGAGAATGAAAAGGAAGGGAAAATATAGTATCTGAGGAACTATGGGCAGTTGGCATCATGAAAGAAATAGGACCAAAATTAGAAAATATAATTATTTGTTGGAGAGGGAGGGAGAGGGGTCAACTTTTATCTCCCCAAAAGCTGCAGCCAACCCTAGCTGACAGTTTCACAAAGGCACGTTTTTCGGACTGGCCTTGCCTGCTTGTCCAGGACCTTCTCCATTTCCCCTCCATCAGCCTCAGGAACAACATCAGCAAAAACAGTCGGGATGGCGGCAGGAGCAGAGCTCAGGGTGCAGGAGGGCAGGTCCCGAGCACCCAGCTGGTACCAGGCTGCGGCTGCGTCCCCAGTGCCTCCACGGACAGCACAGATCCCAGCCTTCCCGAAGCACTGGGAGGAGGAGGAGATGCTTCATCCCCATCTGAAGCTCCAGGAGCGCTGGTTTGGGAGAGCACCTCCATAAAGCGGTAGAGACAACCCTGAAATTTTTCACCCCGCTGTTCTCCCTGCTCTGATATTAGAGACATATTCCTTTCTCTCCCTTCATCCCTCCCAAAAAAAAGACTTCTCCCTTGGATACGTGGGTCACATCCAATTTTCCAGCACATGGTCCTCACTGGGTGCCAGGTGTTTTTATTACTGATTAGAAACAAACTCCCAGAAGCAGTAGAAATGCTGGATGGGTCTCATCTTTTTCTTTCTCTCCTCCCTCCCCATTCAGATTCCTTTTTATTGGTGTCATTTACAGGTTACTAACCAAGTTGAAACATTCAAACTGAAAGTCCAGCAGTTAAAAAGCAGCAAGGCATTCAAAGCCTGCTTCCCGTGCAATTTTTAAAGTGCTGCACTAAGGAAATGTTCAGGAGAGTGAAGCTTTGCCTTTTATATATCCCAGCAGACTTACACTTTCTAATAGACCTGTCTAAATCAACAAAGTATTCCCTAACCAGGGCCAAGAGTCGGCGAAAATGGCTCGAAGGCAACTGATGCAGCCACAACTTTCCACTGGAAGTTAATGAACTTTTAAAAACATTTTGGAAAGTGATGTATGCGCAAGGCTCCTTAGTGTATCACGGTTAATATAATGCGTTCCTTTCCCTGGGGGAGACCCTGTCTGAGCTGTCAGCTGTAAGGTTGTTCTTCTGGAGCTTTTTCTTTATATATACAATCCTCTCTTCTGTCTGCTCTTTTGTTTTGCGGGGGAAGCAAAAGGCAACCAGCTCCCGCTTGTATAAATTGTGCGCTTCAAAGAATTTGAAGGGCAAATGAACAGGAGGCAAAAAGAAAAAAAAAAAAAAATATCAGTCTGGCTGAGTGAACAGAGAAGTCATGGTGCTGTCCTGGACGTCACCAGTGGGGCTGAGCATCCTGGGGACGCGTAGCTGCACATTCGTGTGCACATGAGTATGCATATCTCTGCACCCACGCACGGTCAACAGGAATCTCTGGTGTAAAGGAGCATTGGCTCATCTAAGTGGCCTTCTGCATCACAGGCCAGCAAGTCATGAACCGGTTTCCTCTTAGCTTCCAAAGACTCCTCTACAGAAGTCCTTCCCGGCACACTTCAGGATGGCCTGAAGCTCATCAGGTGTATCTTACTGTAGACCAGCAACAGCTGGTAGACCTGAAAAGAAGTGGGGGAAATGGGGGATCACAGCCAGAGCCTCAGTGGTCCAGGAGGCCACCACTCCTCCAGCTCCACCCTTAGATAAGTTCTCCTCAAATATGAGCTACAGCATCTGCTCAGCAGCTTGTCTGGAGAGAGCCCAGTCCACCATCTCTCTCTAGACAGCTCCATGTTCAGTTGTCTCCAGCCTTAGGAAGCTGAGGTCTAGTTTGAGGTTGAATTTCTTTAATTTCCAGATACAATTGTCCAGCTCTGGGTATCTCTCGGAACCTGTCTTCATGCTTGCTCTCCCAACATGTCTGGACTCAGCACAGATCTCCTCCCAAGATTGTGTTTTCCCTGTCCCAGCTGACATTACCTACCTTTTTAACTGATCTGATCTGAAGATTATCTCTTTTTTTTTTTTTTTTTTTCCCCTTGGCANGTAGATTTTTTTTTTTTTTTTTTTTTTTTTTTCCCCATGGCATTGCAGTGAGAGTTCATCTTGAGAGGTTATCACAGATGGCCCTGAAGTCGTTCCTCAAGACACTGCTTTCAAACATGGAGCTTGCTTTTCTGTAAGCACAGCCTTGCATTCTTCACTGCCGGAGGGATTCCCTTCAGTTTAGCTGGACTAAAAGCGTTCTGCTGAACCATGACCAGTTAAGTACATGATCCATATTTCTCAGTATGAGTAACCCCTATCTTCCTTATTTGTTAGCTTGCAAACTTCTGTGTCATCTGTAATGCCATAAAAGGTTTCTCACCCCTATATGTTCTATACTACTGCAAAATGACTTATACAGAACCCGAAACAGTGGTGGAGCAAGACCAGTCTCTGGAGAGGCCACTTCAAAGTAGCTCTACTCATTGGAGTCATGGCATGAATGGCTTTCAAGATGCAGCAGTGAACTGGTCCACCTAATTGTTTTCCCCTTGATACTGCAAAATGTACACTTTCAAAATTGAAATATCATAGACTATCATGGGTGATATTCCTTGAAGAAGTTTCATTAACCGTATCAATGTGGTTGTCTCCCTGTTGTGGTTTAACACCGGCCAGCAGCTCAGCTCCACACAGCCACTCACTCACTCTCCCCCGGTGGGATGGGGGAGAGAAAAGGAAGGGTAAAAGTGAGAAACCTTGTGGGTTGAGATAAAGACAGTTTAATATGTAAAGCAAAAGCAAAATAAGGAATTCTCCACTACTTCCCACTGGCAAGCAGGTGTTCAGCCATCCCCAGAAAAGCAGGGCTCCATCATGAGACTTGGGAAGACAAATGCCATAACTCCGAATGTCCCCCCTTCCTCCTTCTTCCCCAGCTTTTATTGGTGAGCATCACATCATATGCTATGGGATGTCCCTTTGGTCAGTTGGGGTCAGCTGTCCCAGCTGTGTCCCCTCCCAGCTTCTTGTGCACCCCCAGTCTACTCACTGGTGGGGCAGTCTGAGGAGCAGAAAAGGCCTTGAGGCTGTGTAAGTGCTGCTCAGCATTAACTAAAATATCCGTGTGTCATCAACACTGTTTTCATCACAAATCCAAAA
>VYXH01009555.1:758809-781260 GCA_013397275.1 Burhinus bistriatus
AAAAAAACAACAAAGAAAGAATTCTATCCCAAACAAAACCAGTACACTTCCTCAACCCCAGTCTAGGATCACAAGATAATAACAGACTGTTTTCAGTCTCCCCTGACTCACCCCAGCTAAGAAGCATTCGAAAGTTTCTCCATTTCTGAAGGAAGGTTTGCTAATATTTGGCAGGCAAATAGCAGAGTAGCAGAGTGACATCAATAGGGGAAACTGAAGAAGATTATGGTTACAGGTCATTTGTTTACACAGCTTTGCTGGTGACCTGACCAGGGGAAAGTTAATGTAAGCTCGCAGTTTTGGAAACCAGAAAATGCTCATGTGTTCAAGGAGTGCAGGAGTCGGAGCCTGTGAAAATGGACACAGCAGAGGAATGTCCAGGAGAAGGATAGTTTAGCTTTTCAATGTTAACCACTTTATGCTGGGTCTGAACACAATCCCTGAGCAAGATTTCATCAACAAACCAGACCCTCTTTGGGGTATTCAGTTTCAGGGGAGTTTTAAATAAGAAAAAAAAGTCTTTTTTTTTTTCTTAGAAAGCCTGTACATATAGGAGACATTATTTAGAGATTAGCATTTTAGTAAAAATCTCTATCCATACTCCTACTGTGTTTGCTGTACCTATACGCTCACATCATTCTCCATCTCTACCTCTCTCCATAATGGTCGCGTACTACCATGTTTTTCAGAAGTTTCCATGAAGTTTGCTATCACAAATATTTTGCTGAATATGAAAAAAATTTGGAATGGACAAATATAGCACAGTTATGGAATGCCCTTTGTATAACACACTGTACAATGACCAAATAAGCTAGGACTTTTCTCACTTCCGTGATTCCGTGACTCTGTGACTTTGAAAGTCATTGGGGAAAAAGTAGGGAGGCGAAGTCTAAAAGCTCATCAGTAGCTCGAAGAAGATAAACAAGGACCAGGTGTCCATGGTCTCCATCAGTACAGGAATTAGAGACCAACAAGTAGAACTAACAGGCAGATGGCTTAAACAAACAGAAGGATGTTGTTCATTAACCAGCGGGTAGTTGAGCTGTGGAGCTCCTTGCTGCAGGATGTTGTGGATCCTAAAAATGCACAAGAGCTCATGAAGGAATTAGGCGAGTTCCCCCCCTAAAAATCCATCAGGGGTTATTAGAGTTAAAGACATTCTGCCTCAGAAAAACTCCATACAACTTATTGCTAAAGCTTTGAAGGGTCCGATGGAAATATTACATATCTTTTTCCTCGTTTTCTGTTTTTCTCTATGCATCTAGTCACTGGTAGGGATGGGCAAATCCAGCAGTTCTTAAGCATTTTCGGCCTATTTTACTGTTTGAAGTTTAATTTCCCAGCAGTATTTTGGTACTCTTAGTGAAATAAATTTTGCCATTGCCAAAAGAGTACAACAGAATCCACCTAGTAAGGTAAGAATCTCCGTGGAGAGCTAGAAGGAATGATATTCCTATTGTTTTCATGAACTCTTATGCCAGGGGGTACAAGCTGCTGCATAAGGCTGGAGAAATTTTACAAACTAGACACATTCTTCTAAGTCCATCAAGAGACCTGAAACAGAAAACTGTGGGCACAACCCTGTGGATCAAGGAGATGCTAATCCAGCTATTGCCAGCCGTTGGGCTGATAGGGAGGTGAAAGAACCACTTCAGGTTTCCTTTATTTCTCCTCTCTTCCCCGGATGTCTGCAGGGGACCACTATCAAAGCAGAGATGCTGCACTGGTAGGCCCCAGTACAGCCATTTAAAACCTCCTCTGCTACTCAGTCTGGAAGAAGAAGCCCTCCAAAGGGTTAAGAGATGTTACTAGAGCAGAGAAGCTGCTTTGGTGCCTTATGGTCCTCATCATCTCGCTGTTACCAAGGCAGCTGCTGGCAGAGGTAGCATTAGGGCAGCAGGTACCTGCACATGGAGCTGCTCCCGCTGCAAGTGCCCAGGGACAAACCTGAACCTATCTGCCCGTCAGGAAACGCACTACCAGGCTTCCACTGGGATAAACGCTGTTCAATCATCACACCACTTCCATGTCAGGAAGCAGTGTTGCCACCAGAAAATGACTGTAACTCTTCAGGCTAACATTAGTGCCAAGAAAGCCTCCAGCTCCTCCTGTCCGTGCCATGGGCAATTGCCTTGTGATATCAGTGGGGTGTAGAGCCTTGGAGGGGACAGAAACTGTTTTATTAACATCGCAAAACCTTCATGGCTACCGATTCACGCCTGATAATGTGAACTGGTGTCCTTTCTCCAAACCCGCAGTGATTCTTAGTGACTACCAACAGGTCCGTAATGCGCTGGCAATGCAACAAGGTGCATTGATTTGAGCACCGTCTGCTGCTTTTCAACATTGCAGCTGGTTAGCTGGAGAAGGTTGGCTCATTACTCTCCTCTTGGGTTCTCCCTCTAAGCCCGAGGTCTTGGGGACTACAGACTCTCAGATAATGTTTTCTTCAGTGTTGCCAAGGGAAGCCTGTGAGCAACTAGATGCTCAAAGATGAGGCACCATGACATTTAGGTTGCTCCAGTATCATTGTGCTTCTCTCCGAAGGATCGAAGGATCGTCACGTGGGGTCCATTCCCTGGCTTTTCTCTATGTCTTTCAAGGAAGAGGCAAATCACCTTACTTAAACTGCTCGGTTTTCTCCACAGAGAACAACGTTAATAACAGGTGCAGATGTCTACACTGAAGAGGCCTAATTTTGCCATAACCTTCCTCATAAGATACTTCAAATTGCTTATTCACCTGATGTAAAATTTCAAAGTTTTGAAGCCAGGCTCACGAAGTGCTGTCTCATTGTCTTTAAATTGCTGGTTCTGGCCACACTGCAGCCCAAGAGGGGAACAACCGCGTGGCACAGCACATCACCTCTCCAACAAAATAACTGCGTGGGTTGGGTTGCAGGCGATCCCCGGGCTGGGATGGCTTGTGAAGGTTAATGGCAGAAAAAGCCCAGACATTGAGGAAATGTAGAGGTCTTAGCTTGTTCACAGGAAATCCACAATCAAGAGGGGGAAACGGGGGCGGGCACAAATTCCCTGGATAATTACCTAGACTGCTTTATTAAGAGAACATGGTGTTGCATAGCTGACAGGTCCTAGCAGAGTGTGCTCCTTTAGAGGGCTTGGTTTTGATGGGAGCTTCAACAGAACAACTTTGTTGGTGCTGGAGGAGCAAAGGAGGAAGACTCAGGTGTCTGTCGTGGGCGGCTCGGCTGGGAGGAAATACACACTGGTCCTGCACAGCCAGCACACACGGACAGACGGTGTCTTCCTGATGGTGATTCACAGCAGGAGCCTGAACCAGGCTCTGGAAAGGCTCCGTCCCTGCTGCTGAGCTACCTCAGCTACCCCTTGCCACCCTGAGACCTTCAGACTTGCCAGGCTTATGGCTTGAGTCCTGTTCTGGGGCAGTCGGAGATAAAACTGTCCTTTGAACCTTCAAGCAGGGCAGAGACTTGAGGATTTGCAGCTCAAGAAAATGCCATATGTCCCAGGGAACTATTTCAAAAGCCTTGTTTTCATTGCAATGCGGGAGGAAAACAAGTTTGGAAAGTCTCAAGGTTGTGTCCAGTGTCATCTGGTTTTCCCCCATGCAGAGGCTGATCTCTCTCCGGGAGCCCACCATCATTCTGCAGCTGTCTTCACACAGGTCCAGGTCATATCTGTCAGCTCCACTTTGCCACCCATGGGAGCTGCAGCCAGGCAGCCGTACTAGCTGCTGGCTAAGATACTACAGCGGCAACCTTGGAGAAAGAGCCCGCCTTGATAACCACTGAAAAATGCTGACCTCTTAGGGGTTCCTAGAGCACGTCATTATATGAATAGTCTAACATAGCGTAATTGTTTAATTAAATCATGTGGGCACGGCCGACAGAGAGGCAGCGTTACCTCCATGGTGAGAGCTAACACCGGGTGCTTCTCCTACTCCACGCTACGCTCAGAGTGAGAACAGAAGATCACACAATCGGTATAACAGTAGCTGCTAGGAACAGCACAGCCTTTGACTGCTGCGTCTGTCTCAGGTCGTGTTGTCAATAACCTGGGATGGATTAAACCGTCTTCAGAGCCTGCAGCTCAGGCTGCGTCAATCTGATTTTTGCTGCAGGGTGGACATAGTTTGCCTAGGGGGAACACAACCGAATCACTCCCAAATGACCAGGTTGAACCTCTGCCTGAGACAGACACTGGGCTCCCGGACCCAACCAGGAGTGTGTATCTCACATTCAGCTGTGGCTGTTGAGAGCCTCCCTGACAACAAGCCATTTAACATGAGGGCTGGAAGCTGCATACAGTTTGGAAATTATTTCAAAGCCATGTTAGCAATGCTGTGTGGAGAGCAGATCCCTGCCTCCCTTCCACCACTGTACATAGCCAGATATTGTGCTGGGGGACACCATCATCATCATCATCAAATGGTTTGAGTTGCAAGGGACCTTAAAGACCATCTAGTTCCAACCCCCCTGCCATGGGCAAGGACACCTCCCACTAGACCAGGTTGCTCAAAGCCCCATCCAACCTTGCCTTGAACACTTCCAGGGGTGAGGCCTCCACAACTTCCCTGTACAACCTGTGCCAGTGTCTCACCACCCTCACAGTAAAGAATTTTTTTCCTAATATCTCATCTAAATCTCCACTCTTTCAGTTTAAAACCATTACCCCTTGTCCTATCACTCTAATCCCGGATGAAGAGTTCCTCCTCATCTTTCCTGTAGGTCCCCTTTAGGTACTAGAAGGGGTTCTAAGGTCTCCCCAGAGCCTTCTCTTCTCCAGGCTGAATAACCCCAACTCTTTCAGCCTGTCCTCATAGGAGAGGTGCTCCAGCCCACTGATCATCTTCGTGGCCCTCCTCTGGACTTGCTCTAACAGGTCCATGTCCTTCTTATGTTAGGGGACATCAACCCAACTCCATCAAGTCCAAGTTGCCCTGCAGGTGACTCAGAATCTAGCCCTTGGTTTGGAGGCAGGAACACAATGGGGTCTCCCAGACCAACCCATTTTTTCCCAGTTCCTCATCCTGGACATAGTGAGCTGAGCTTATCTTGGATCACAAAGATCTCCCTTTCTCATATGGTGTCCCCAAAGAACAGGGACAAACCTTCCAGTCTTCACTCCCACTTTGTGCTGCTGACAAGCAGCGAGGGCCAGTGCCCAAAGCCAGAATAGCTCTGGATGTCCCAGCAAGACCAGCCTACCTATTACTGGACACCGTTGCAAATCCAGCCTCCCCTCTCATCCCTCTTCAACCGCCAGCCTTAAATAACTAGTTGCTGGAGCTGCCCTGTGTTGCCTGTAGAGCCTTGCCTTTGGTGGTGGTTGCAAACCATGCATGTCCACAGCACGCGCAGGGAGGCACAAACTCACCCAGTGCTGTGTTTTTCTCAACATATATATTTCTCCCTCCCCGTAGTCTCACCATCGGGAGCAGTCAGCAGCGTGTGGGTCCGTGTGTGTTTGTGTGTGTGTTTCTGTGTTTGCACACTGGTGCGGAGGGGAACTGGGAGAAAACTTTGACCTCTGTGAACACAACCGCTGCGGAGGCTGGGGGAGTGATCTGCTATCACTCACCACCACTTAAGCACACCGTCAGCAAACAGGCTGAGAAAAAGCCACGGGCTAACAAACCACTGCAGATCCTACGAGGAGATCGAGTACCTTTGCAGTGCTCTACCCCACCGCTGATTCTATTAAAATACTGCGCTTGAGAGTGGCGGATTTTTGATGCAATCAGGTGCAGACAACAGCAACTTGGAGGGGCAAGCTGGCAAGGCTCAGCCTGACCTCTCAAGCCTGGGTGACTGTAGCTGCGAGTCTGGAGCAGGATGGAACCCGATTAGTGATTTTCAGAAATGTTCTGCTGATAACGGCAGTTGGTCTAAGTTGCTGAATGAATGCAGACGCCGGTGCCCCGCTTCCCAGATAAAAAGTGATTAAAGTCTGCTTAAGAGCTTCTAAATCTGCTCTTCAGAAATTCCATTAAGCAATCTAATTAGCTAATTCTATTAACTGATTAGGTGATATTAATTAGTTAATTTAGGGGGGAAATTTATAAAGCTATCGAAGGAAATACAGAAAAAGGAGGGGGACTTTCGGCCAAGAGCTTCCTTTCTTCACCCCCACAGTGCCTTAATTAGAAATTTTAATTAGCCATATGCTGGGGGTAGAGAATCGCTAATGGACCTCTGCTCTCTCCATCCTCTCTCCTGCTAGTCGTGCCTCTACTCGTAATTCATGATGTCCAAAGCAATTGTGGAGGTTGGAGGTTTGACTTTTGGGTATGTTTTCATTCGTACTCTTTTTATGCAGGCTGCATTGCACAGTGCACCAGACTATTGATTTAGAAGATTTAAGAAAAAAAAAAAAAAAAACAAAAAAAAAAAAAAAAAAAAACAAAAAAAAAAAAACACCAAAAAACACCAAAACAAAACAAACCCACAAAAGCCTGGAGCTTAGGACAGAGCACCATGGGGCCGTGCCGAGCAGCCGTCTGGCAGCCTCCAAAAACATTTTTCAATTTGCAACGATGGCCCTGGGAAGCTGGCAGGTGCTCCTCATGCCAGCTTTACAGGGGGATGCCCCTAGGCAGGGAGACCCCAGGCTTCAGTTCCTACCGCTGTGCAGTCTCCTGCCTGAGTCACCTACTGGTGGAGAGACAGGGCTGGAGGGGAGAGCTGAAGCGTGGGGTGGCCCGTGGGTGGTGTGAAACAGGGATAAGCCAGTCCCCATGCATGTTCCCAGAGGTCCTGGGCAAGGACTCAGTCCTGGCAGCTTTCTGCAGCATCGACCAGATTGGAAACTTGGCCACCATTGCCGCTGATACCACGATTTCAGCTCCTGATGAATACCGGTGGTGGTGCAACCAAGTGTGCAAATCCTCTTGACCTGGGATGATGTACAGGAGCTCCAAACATGCCAAAACAACTCCCACTGTATCCCAGGTACACGTGAACCCAGCATACCAGTCTGTCACCAGATATACACAGATCTAGCAGGGGGAGGCAAGAAATCTCTCAGACAGCTGCAGCGATTTCTCCTGACAGGCACCTACAGAGAAAAGGCTCAGCGTGCTCCAGACACCTCTCTCCATGTCTGCTCTGCCTCCACTTACAGCATCCTTTCTCCAAACACAATGACTTATTAAGGAATGGGAGTGGGGACCACCACCACATGGTCCCCAGAGTCTCTGGGAGGTGCTGAGCTAATTGCATCCCAGCCACTTAAGTGAGACCCCCATGTTCATTAGCTTTGATAACCCAGGTGGAAAAGGACCGAAGCTGGGGAGCTGCAACCTGCAGGACAGGGTCAGGTGGTTGGGGAGAGGGATCAGCTACTGCAAGTCAGAGCCCTTGTACTTGGACCAGGAGCTCCTTGGGGCAGAGTAGTCTCCTGCCTCACTTCTGCAGCACCTACAGGAGACCCTTCTCTGGGATGAGCTGCTATCACAGAGCAAATGCAAATGAAGTCCTGGACCATGGTGGCTCCATTAATATTAACGCTGTCAATGTTACTGCTAAAAGTACCAGTGCCACTGCCTGCTGTCCTCGCACGCCCACCCATGGCAGGTCTCTGAAACCAAGAAGTGTCAGCTTTTAGTGTGAATTTTGAGACTTTAAGCTTTCCAATTATGCCTGCACCATGCTTTCAAGTCTTCCCCAACAACCATCAGGTTCACAAGTTTTCAAAATGGAAGGTGAGGATTTGTGAAATCCCAGGAACTGGGGCAAAGCCCTTGTGATTGATGTGACTCAGCCAGGAGCCCTGGCAATGCTACACAGTACTGCCTTCCATCCTGGTGGGAAAGGAGGTTTGTGGGTGTCCTGGCAGGGAAAGGAGCTGCCCCACAACCTCCAAGTTCCCAAAGTGACCTCCTCTGCAAGGCACTCATCTCCTCACACAAGGCTTTACAGCCTCAACCACAAATTCTTCCTGCAGAGTGGAAACTGTGTCTCTCACCTGTGGTATAACCAAAGCGATTTCCAAGCTATGGTCCTGCTCCATCCCAAGGCCATCCTGAGGCACATGTCAACTGAGTTTGGACTTCCTTGGAAAGGTGAAGAGCCACCTCAAGTAATAAATATTGCTTAGAGGAGGGCAGAGGCCTGTCTGATGAACCCAATTTCTGCAGAAGGTGATTTGGTCCGAACCAAAACACATAGGTTTTAACAAATGTGTGGTAAAGACACTGTTTACTGCCTCTCCTGGCTGGATGCTGAGGGGATCTAGGGGTTGTCCTGCCTCAGAGGGGCTAAGCGCACAAACAGTGCTTGCTAAAAGCTTAGAGAAACTCTTGGCAGGAGAAGCAATATACGCATGCGCAGTTTCTCACAGCTTTCTTGAAGCTACCAGCCATGCCAAGACAGGGCATTACATGCCCAGAATGATCCAGGAAGGTAATCTGCACATTCTTTTATTCCCAAGGACCTGCATGCCATGCACTTGAGTGCTCAACCACTTTGGGATACTTCTTACCACCAGGCTAGGAGCAAGAAAGCCCGAAGAGTCTCCCAACTCATAAGCAATAAAGTTCCTATTCTTCCAAGCTTTCCTGGGGACCAGGAAACAATATTAGCAATAATGAGCTGATCTTAAGTTGACCTCAAACACATCCGTATCGACATATACTATCAGGTAAACCTCTGACGGCCAACCCACCTGCCTCCCAAGATACATCTCTCAGATGCTTGCACACTTGAGGAGCAATTTCCACCTTCAGCAGCCACACGGTTCCCACCTCCCTCACCCTTCTGTCAGTGTAGAAGCAACAGGCTGGGAGCAATAAGGACAAGGCACAGAAAAGCTGTTGACCTGAGCAGCAAAAAGTACATGGTGGACAGCTCTGGGGTTGACCACACTGTAAGTTACGTGCATAAAAAGTACTGAGCTGGATAAAAGCAAGTTTCAAGCTCAAGCTGTCAAAACTGGGCACCACAACTGAACTCAGCTGCATGCAGAAAGCATCAAGACTATGTTTATTGCTATTTCAACCCAAACTTGTTATTTTTTGTCCTGTTTCTTTATTCTGTGCCACAACCAGTCTTCATGCCCATCTAAGTCTGTTGAGTCTTATTTATTATTTCACAGGACAAATTCTTCTCTTCCTCACAGTTTGGGGGCCTGAATAAAGACAAGGAGACTGCAGATGCCTTATGTCCAGTCTGCCTCATCCTTCTTATCAAGTCTTACACAGAAATAAGTGCATTTTTTTTTCTGTGGGGTGTAATTCCAGCATCATCCTCAATGGAGGACAAGAAGTGCCATCAGCTGAAAATGTTTCTCACGCATCTTTACGTCACACTAAGAGCCTGGACCATACCTGTAAAGCCTCTGCTGGGAAGTGCCTCAAATTCTGCTTTCTGAGGAAGGAATGCAGAAAGGCAGCAAGGATGCCCAGCATTAAATGTTGGCTGCGGAAGGCTCCCATGTTAGAGGAGACTGAAGGGATTTGGATTCTCCCTCTGAAAGGAAAGACTTGTCTGAGGATATGATATTAGAGGTTGTAAAAACAGGAACAGGGAGGGAAAGAGGAATATTAAATAATTATTCATAATTTCCCACTCCAGAGGACCCGAGAGCACTCAGAAAACTGTAATTAAGACACAGAAGGAAGCATGTTTTCCCAGCGCACATAATTAATCCATGGAACTCATTGCTGCAGGATGCTGTGAAGGTCAAAAGTCTAAGTGGAAAATCAAAAATTTGTGGCAGATATATCAATCAGCAGCTACAGAGCACCTTGGTCTGGAAGCATCCTCCCGCTTCACGAGTCCTAAACTACCGGTCACAGCAGAGGAAGGCTTTTGGGAGAGCCTGGGGAGAGGACACGGTGGGCTCCGTGGGCTTCACCACCCAACCATCCTCTTTCTTCGCCATTCCCCGCTGACTTGCAACGTGCTAATTGCAGCTCGGCATGTACTTTTGCGAGGATCCCTGGAGCTGCAGAAGTTGGTACTAAAGTTCAGCTGTAACAGGAGCTTTGTTCAGCGGTGCTGGGACCAGAAGGTCAGCAGCAGCTGCTCTGCCAGGGTTTAACGCTTTGTTCACCTCTGCGTGCTCATCCGGGCAGAATTTCCTGTTCCCCAGGCGGGGCAAGGAAGAACCTTCTCTTATGTTGTTAGCCCTACTCTTCATCCATTTTAACTCTGCGATAACACCGAAAAGCCGGCCTGCCTGCAGCTCTGTTGTGCTGTAATACAGTAGCCGGCAGCAGTTTTTCACCGCTTTTTCTCAAGCAACCCCAGGTGGCACCAGGAAATCTCGCAGCTTGTATTTTCACCAAGTGCTGTTCAAATGACGGCGGTTCTTGAGAGCCATGGGGCTGCACCACTGTCGGCATATTTAAATCAGGATAAAGCAGAAGCACTCCAATAAAGTCCCACTTTGCAGGAGATCAGTGTAGCAATGCAGAGCGCTCCGCTGCTATTTCCCAGTGTAGATTCCACCTAGTTTGAATTTTCCCGAGCATCTGCAGGGCTGGGAAGTGCATGACAGAAGCCGGGGAGAGTTCAGAGGTGACTATAAATGAACAAACAAATCTCTAGGAGGCCATTATGTGAAGTGGCTTGAGCACATGATGGACAGCCAGGAGTCCCCTGACTGCCAGACACGATTCTGCGCCCTGGCACCATCCTGGCTGCACCAGCCAACCAGGTGGGCACAAGCCCCTTTTCTAGCTCTGAGGACATATGTCACAGCAGCACAGTTTGCATCTATTTGGCTAAGATGTTCTCGTCCTTCAAAAAGGACAGCCAGATCGCTGCTGCCTGTTGGGGATGTCTCCAGCCTGTGATAACCCCCCAGATTGTGCCCAGGCATCACCTGGGAAATGCCAGTGGGGTCACGCCAGGGACTGCGCTCACCATCTAACAGCACCGACAGCCTTGTGCTGCCATGGGAACCCATGCTCAGGACCTGCGTAGTTTATCAGTTGAGATGTAGCCGACGCACGCACCCTCCCTGGCTGCTCTCAGCCCTCAAGGTCTCCCTGGAGACTGGTAGCATGTGTGTTTCCCACAGCTCCCGAGCAGCCAACCCGGCCGTGCTGCAACAGACCTGCCAAAGCCTCGGCTCAGCCCCCGTAGCTCTGCTCCCCCCAGGGCAGCGACGTCTCCAACTCTGGCGGCACGCCACGTCCTGTACATATGGCCAAGGCATCTTGGAGGAGATAAAACTACAGCTTCCCAAGTGCTCACCCACCTTGCCAGGCCCAATGCCACGTGCCTCCCCACTGAGCTGCTCTCAGGGTCAGCCCGTCTCATATCACAGCTCTTCAGCAGCCCCTGCCTGATCATTCAGCCACAGTCCCAGGAGTTACGGCTTTAAATTATACCGCTGTGTAATGGTGATAGCCTTTTTTAATTCAGCCTCCTAATTGAACAGCTGTGACAGTTTGACCAGAAACCTCAAGGAACTCCACTTACTTCGAAATTGTCCCTCCTCTTCACTAGGGTTTGCTGGTGTGAAGCTTCTCCACGGCTTTGCTGTTTAGTGCAAAGCTGAATCAGTGCACTCGGACAAGAACATCATAACATTGGCCATGTCACATGCAGGGTTCCTCATATCACAACCTGGCAGCACTCACTGTCATCTCCTGTGTCAGCTCTGGGACCTCCATGCTCTTTTGTGAAATGCTGGAGGATTCTTTGTGCCCACTCAGAAATGGCTTGGAGGACTTGGGCAGTGCTGGCCCATCAACAGATGCTGGTTGATGATATACCACAGGGGCTTGCGGAGTATGGGGTATGCTTGTCCAGTCATCGTGAGAAGTCTGCTTCCCCAGATCACCAGTCTTCCTGCTTACGATCGCATGAAGAAAAGGCTTTAACCTATGGTTGCTTCAGCAGCTTCATTTCTGTCTAGATTCCTCTCAAGAGCATTTATCAGGCCAGACTTCCCCATCACCAATATATTAGAAAAAAGAGGTACAATAGAGCTGTTCAGGGGAACAGACCTGGATAAGCATCCCTGCCAGTCTGAAGATGCTTGAGTAACACGGTACAGCCACAGCCACGTGGTCTGTGTGTGTCTGTACCAAGGCAAATCTCCATCTGCGCACAGTCAAACGAAAGGAAAAAGCCTTTTATAGCCAGGTGGAAGCTGCTCTGCTTACTGAAGCCATGGAGGGGAAGTGAGATCACACAATGAATGATGAAGACATCTCCTCCGCCAGCTCCACTACCAGCAGCTGTGGCCACAGGAATTTAAGCCCCAGCAGCTCTGACACTTTGCAATACGCCGGACCCAATTATCCACGGAGGTAAACGGCACTCAGCTCCAGCAGAATTACACCAGGGGCCAGTTTTCATGTATTGTCCACGGAGAGCAGCGGGAGAAGGCAGATGTTCTTATCTGATTTGAACCAGATTGTGCATCTCTGGCAATGTATAATCTTGGGCCAAGCTAAGAAACCCAATCCGGTGCTGGGGCCTCCAGCTGTTACTGCGCTACAGTCATAAAACCTGCTTTGTGCACCTGCTTGTATAATCCAGTTCCGTGGGGGAACCAGCCTTCCTGACCATCCCCAGAGATCAGTTTTGCCCTGAAGAATGAAGTTGGCTAGCCCTTGTGATTGTAGCTAATATGGTTAGTATTGGCTGCCTGCTCCTCTAGGTTTGTTAGCATTTTTCTTGCTTTGAAAGTATGGGGTTTGATCCTTGCAACTGTCTTCTCCTTCACTGTTCAGCGGTCTGTAAATCCACAAAGAGATGCAAGCCACGAGAAGGTGCAGACACACCTTTCTGCGCGGGCACTCCAGGCGGCCAAGACTGGCTCTTGTAACACCATGGGCAGGGATGGGAATATAGCCAGGAGTGAATGCAAGGATCTTTCTCTCACCATCCTCTAGAAACAGACAAGGAGATACAACCACCATTTGTGAAAGCAAGAGTGACCTTTCAAGAAAATTTCAGGAACAATAGTTCTCTAGACCCAAGTGAAGGTCCCCTACGTGGGCTGTGATGACCATGTTCGCCACATAGCCCTTATTAATGACAGTACTTACCAGGACAAAGCTTGTTTCCCTCTGATCCTCGGGACAAGCAGCAGCAGACTCGGGACGAAACAGAGGTAGATTTCTATCCCGCTCTCACCTTTTCATTCTTCCTTTTCCCTGAAATCCATGTTTCTACGATGCAGCAACATAAAAGGAAATATGATACTGCAATTTCCTGTGGAGAGGCAGCTGTAAGTCAATTACCAGCTACCTTTAAGCCAGGAAAAAGTCTCTGAATTTTAGAGGAGAGACACCAATAAAGTCCTACTGGGACAGACTCTACAAATAAAAGAATGAACGTTTTTGCACAGTTTCTTTTGAAACCACAGAAGAGCAGCGCTGGGCAGGAATAGAGCTTTCTCTGTGATTCACTGGAGGTTTCAAAAACTCCAGAGGAAACATACCCTCCTCCGATAAATGACAAAGGACCAGCTTTTCCCCTTTTCTCACTGATTGCAGAGAAATCAAAGCAGATGCGGTGACCCACAGCAAGTCAGGGTTTGAGTTGGCTGCAGCAACCCAGCACGTGGCCGAGGGTCTGGCCACTCCAAGTCACAGCCCTTTCCAAGAGCTCTAGGAAGGCTGTTCCCCAGCAGAGCTTTCAGCTGGTCCGTCTGCTACAGGTCCTTCTCCTGCCCCCTGCAGTGGGCTCTATTAAGTAATATAAGGGACATCTGCTGTCTGTGGTTCGTTTTCTTTCATCCCCTCCCCAGGCAGAGACCAGCCTGGCAGGAAATCCAGCTCCCTTGCATTGTTTTGGATCTCCCTCAGGCAAAGAGGTGGAGAGAAGGCCCCCAGGTCACACCCAGCAGTTCCTTTTAGCAGCATATTGTAAATATTTGGGACAAAAGCCTTCTGGATCCACTCAAACAGGACTTTTGCCAGTGAAGAAAAAGACACACATGCCAGCAAGTGTTTTGTTTAACTCCGTGTCCTGGACCTTTCCTAACTCTCCATGTACTTATGGGGATGGGAGGTGACCTCAGGCCAAACAAAGACAGTCTGTGGACTTTCCCACTGGAGTCAGTGGGTAGGATCAGGACCAGAGCCCCGTGGTATCCAAATGTGTGACAAGCACCATTAGTGCTTTTGCCCTGCTAACACCTGGTGTGATGGATTGTTTCACTCTCCTGCCTCTGGTGCCGAGTCAAAACCCCACACAAATGAATCATTCCAAAATGTCTAAGGGTTTTGCAGCAAGAGAAAGACCCCATGCCTCCCTGCCCCAAAACTAAACTGTGCCTCTTGGATTTCTGCACACCATCTCCAAATAGGCAAAAAAAAATATTGCTCCTTTCTAAGAAGAAGACCTGGATGCAGCTCCTTACCCGATACAGGCGAACTGTCATGGTGCTGGTTTGGATAACAGGATTGTCCTCCTATAGCCTGGATCTAGTCTTGGGACCTCAGGATATAGCATTCCAACCAATAAGATAGGTTAAGGGAGCAAAGAGAGGGAGCAGATCCCTGCGCATGTACGACATCACTTTGACAACCAGCTTCAGTCCTCCCAATAACTTCTCTCCTTGTCGTCTTTCCCTTGGTGAGCTTGCAGACCTGCCTTGTACCTTGTCTGGCCCTTGTCTTATTTGTTTCCTTGTCCCTGTAGCATCAAAAGACATCCCCATAAGTGCTGTCAATGCAATAAGAGTGCTTCTTGTTGCAGTGCAATTGATTTCGCTGTTACTGATGCGGACAGCATCACTGGGGACCAAAAAAACTTCAAACTAGCTTAACTGATTAAGCAAAGCAGCTGCAATGGATATTAGTACCCTGTATGGGCCAGAGGTATCAAAAGCAAAAAGCATGGCAAAGCACCAGAACACCAGCCTCCAGCTGTGCTGAAGGGAGAGGAATGAGGGCAAAACACGGAACTTTTTTTCCTCATTTTATTCAGTCTCTGTCTCAGCTTCACAAAACCGGAGAATAATTTGGGTTGTCAGGGACCTCTGGAGGTCTGTAGCTCAATGCCTTGATCAAAGCAGGTTTAGGTTCAGGGTCCTGTCTTATTGTTCAGGGCCTCGCTCCACTGAGTTTTGGTTATCTCCAAAGATGGAGACTTCTCACCCTGTCTGGGCTTCTCTTCTAGTGCTTCAGTGCTCTCATGAGAAAGACGCTCTTCCTTATGCCCAAAAGGAATTTCCCCTGCTGCAGCTTGTGCCCATTTCACCTTCTTTTGTTGTGCACTTCTTCTCAATAGCCCTCCTTTAGGTTGCTAAACACAGCAAAAAGCTGCCTCCTCCTTTTGCCTTCTCTTCTCCTGACACCTTGAACAATCCCTTTGACCCAGAGGGAAACACTTTCCTTTGACTTCCAGTAAGAAAAGCAGCAGCAATGAGTCCTGGATTTTGGTTGTAGGAGTTGGTGTCACCTCCCTTTCCAGCCGCTCTCCACACTTTGCTTTCCAGCTGCAGCTGTTCAGCAATTTGCAGTTGAACGTGTAAATGTGCTTCTGATGACCAAAAGTCACAATTCTCATCACACTGAATATTCACTAGAAAAACTCACCCAAGGAAAATCGCTAGAAATTGGGTACATTTGAAAAATGTCACCCATTCTCAGCATCCTCCCCCTCAGCCCTCCTGGGTGTTAAATATTAGAGTAAGGAGCTGCTGGCTTTGATACAGAAGTAGTAATTCTCTGCCTGAGGTATTTCCTTTCCTGGCTCTCCTCTCTTTCAACTCAGAGCGATTTTTTTTAATTTTTTTTTTTTTTTAATTCAGCAGTATTTGCATATTTCCAACACCTCCCCCACGTGGCATGATCAGCAGCAAGCAGGCCAGCAGGAACGTATATTCCCATTACCTTCAGCACTACAGTGGAAGTTTTTAAGACATAGCCAGTAAATTCAGCGTTCTGCAGGGCAATTGCTCAGCAGAAGTCCCTCTTGCAAGAATGTCACCGTATTCTTCCCACAACAAGGCAGCCAGAAGGCTCCTGCTGTTACTGGCAGATGGTTGGAGGGTCAGCCACCACCGTGCCAGGGCTTTCTGGATGGATTCACTAGGATGCAGGTAAGCAGAATTATTGCTACGTGTCTGGGGAGAAAACGCAAGACCACAGCCAAGGTCGGGGAGGCCCACAATGTGCATTTGGAAGGGTTGCCTCTCTCAGACCCAGCACAATTACCTAGGCAAGGGCAGGCACTTTGCAATTGTCAAGAGCCCTGCTCAGCTCCTGGCCTCTCTGCAATCTCGTGGGAGTGAGGTCCACAGGCCAATATGAAATCTCCCCATTGGAATTTGTTTTTCCTTGACTAATTCCCTTCTGTTATTACTTTTGTCCCAAGTCAAAGGCTAGGAGAACAGCAGTACCTTGTCTGTCTGAGAATTGAGACAGAGGCTAACGCGAAACAAATGATCCAAGGACCATTTTCTTAACCCACTAACACATAAATGACTTACTAAGAAAGCACTTCAGTTTCCTTCTTTTTCCAAAGCAAACCAAATCCTTGCCCTGCACGGGCTATAACTCAATCAAAGTGTAATTACATCATCCATCAGAAGATGACCAGACCCGAGGAACTAGGTAAGAGGTATTTGGGGATACCAACAGAGCTATTTTGGGACCCAACTGTTCGTTACAGGTCTAAACTTCAACTGGTTTCAAGGAAATAAGCACATGTAGCTCTGGGCTCTGGTACAAGACCTGGGACTTGATCTTTTCTTGTCCCCATCGACCCAAAAAGAGGGCAGTTTCTGTGCAGCTCTAGCCACATCAGAACAACACTTATACCCAGTAAGACCGAACAGATACCTTTCTGCTTGAAAAAAATTAAGCGCCACGTGTCAAATTTGTCTTTAGGAAGTGAACTCAACCTGTGAAGATTCTGAATGTGGTCATGGAAGGCAAGGTCCAGAAGGAAGCATGAGCTCCTAGGCTTCTGCCATGAATATCTGGTGCCTTTTAGCACTTTCCCTACTGCTGGGGACAATGACGATCTATTTATTTCATTACAGATCATTGCTGTCTGAGTATTTTAAGCTGCTGCTAATTAGCGATGTCTGCTTCGGTTGCCACTATAGCACTAATCTGGTTTCATGTAGTTCTAAGTGGACTGAAATGTTTCAATCATCTGTAATATTTCTCTCTTGTTCCTCCTGCAAACAAGAAAGGTAAATGCTGATCAACTTGACAGATAAAACAAACATAACTAAGGTGGATCATTTAGATCAACTAACATTTATCAGGCAGTCACTGCATATTCCCATATTCCTGGAGTGCAAGGGAGCTTTCCTGGACTATAAAAAGAAAGTGTATTGCTTGATTGCAAAAACCTGAACTATATTTCTTGCCATAAGGATTATCACGGGCCTCTACAAAGCAAAGGTTTATGTCTTTAAAAAGCCCTATTGCAACATATTTTGTAGCAAAAGCCGACTGTGCAATCTGGCAGTGGAGCATCACCTGTATTTTCAGTCAACTTCATCAGCTTCATCTTGATGTGAGATCTTGACCCACAAAGTGCCTTCTTTACAGTCCATCTGAGAGGTGGACTTGCAGTCCCCTTAGCAAAAATGACCTGCATTTCCACACGCAGTTGGGCGTCTTCCTTTCTTCAATGACATCAAAAACCTTGGGCAGGGTTTAGCTTGAAAGCAAGACCCTCAAATGTAGGCAGCTGAGTGCCGCTGTCTACACATGACCTAAATGTCCAAGTTCCCGTAATTGTGAGCAGAGATCTGGGCCTCTGCTTGGTTGTTCAATTATATATCCAGTGCCACTTGACATGCCTCAGGACAACCAAAACACCTGTAGACAACTGGCAGATGCGACCAAGGGCCTTTGGGAGACCCTTTGGGGAGAGCAGCTGCAGCACATACATGAGACTCAAGGCCATCCCAAAGACACTAGGCATTGTGGTGGGAAGGGAGTTATGGCCCTACGCAATACAGTCAAGTGCAGGAGCAGTTCCTGTGCTCAGCTCATCCCTGTCTGTTCTAGAGAAAGCTGACTTTCCCTCCAGACTCCACTGTCTGTATTGACCCAATCTCCACCAACTGCAGTGGGAACTCAGATGCCTAGACCTCATTTGGACACCCAGCGTTAGATGCCAAAATTTTGCCATCTTCATTTCACACTGAATTGCCACTTGTGTGTACTGAATCAGGTCACATCGCCCTCAAGTGGAGAAAGGCACGATCACAATGAGTTGCGCAAGCCAGTGATCACCTAGATGCTGTTTTCTTTTGAGAATACTAAAAAAAAATAGGGATCTACCCAGTCTTCCAGGACAATGTGTACGATGAAAAAGCTTGGTTGCAAGAACACAAAGGTTGCAAAGCACAGACCAAAAAAGCTAGAGTGGAGAAGGCCATAATTCATGCTGCCAAGCCACCACCATAATTCAACCACCTCGTACACTTCCATTATGATATTATCTCACCCAGCTCAACATCAAACAAAAGGTGGTAGCAAAGCCAAGAATATAATTTACCTCTCCTAGATACCCACACTGTGCCTTAATCACAAGAGAAAGTGTTTGCTTCATGGCACACTCTGCCTGGTTCACTGCCTACCCAGCATGCTGAATGAGGTTGGGACCCTCGCTGAAATATGCATGATCTTGTAAAAAAAAATCAAAAGAGAAGATAAAACTGAACCCACGCAAGCAACTTGATATCTGGCAGCTTCTTGCAGCAGGGTACTTGACTTTGCAACCTTTGGAGTCTTACTACTGCTCTTGGTTGGACTTTCTCCATGTTAAAAAAAAACAAAGCAACAACAACAACAACAACAAAACACCAAAAAAATCCCTAAAAACCAAAAAAAACCCCAAAGCAATAATGTAAGAACAAGAGCTCTTTTACATGGAAACACACTGACTATTCCCACTTAAGTCTAGAGCAAAATCTGAATCTATAGATAGGCGAAGATCTTTACAACTTGAAGGAATGACTGATGGTAGTGAGAGGTGATTATCTTCCATTTGGAGGCATCACCAGAGGACAATACCCTGTGTGCTCTGTTTATGTGCTAGATGGAGAAAGAATGCTGGAAATGAAATTTTGTGAATCCTTCACCTGACTCTGGGAAGGAACGTTCCCCAGCAAACTAACCACACAGGCTATGCACGGAACACAAACCTGGGGTCTCTCCACGCCAGTTCACTGACTGGGAAGAGATCTTCCTTGCTCACATACTGTCCTCTTTCAGCTCTGTTTCTTACTCCCATAGCACGGGAGAACATCTCCTGTGGAGGTGGTCTTATTGCTTTGGATTTTCTCTGTCCCATCCTCTTCCTCCAAGTCTGTTCCTTTATCTCCCAATTTATCCTGCAAACTTGAAGTTCAGGCTGTAGAAATGGTTGAACACTCTATCTGAAGTGAGGGGCATAGATGAGATGTTCCAGGTTTTTATGCCTTGTACATGCCAGGCAAATGTTTGGGGTGAAGAGAGGGTGGCTTCTGGGACAAATCTTATCCTCTTAGATTCACAGCAAGCATGTTTCCACTGCAGCATAGTCTATGCCTTACCTGTTCCCAGATTCCCCTTCTAATCTCAGCCTGGAGCAGCATGTGTGCAGCCCATTTTACAGCACAAGGACCTAATTACATTTTCCAGCTGTGCAGCAGACTCCCGCAAAGCAAAATAAAACCTACTAATGTGCATTTCTTAGCTACCACTCTTGGACCTCTTGGAAGCAGTCCATGGCTCCCAGGCTGCCAAGTGGTCTGAAGGATGCCTGCACCCTTCCCGCTTCCACCAGGAGGGCTTTTCCACTTCTCATCCCTGCTCTTTCCATGCATCAGGCCTTCCCTTTCCACCCAAGTCCACTTAATATCTCCTCAGACTGCTAATTGCCCTCTGGAAAGCACCACAAAAACAAACCCATGCTCTACTGCACCCTGTTGGCTTTGGCAGCAGCTGATGGGTATTTCCCTCCCCCTTGCAAGGAGCCTGATAAATGTCTTCATGCTTCTGCCTCTGCATCCAGCGCGCCATACCTCTGACTTGGAGCGGATTTGTGTGAAGGCACCATCTCCTGCCAATGTGGAGAAAAGCCCAGGCACCAAAGAGGGGAAGCCAGCAAGGTGCGGTTGGTCTGGGAACCAAACCAGCTGCACTGAGGTAGTGGTTAGCAAGAGCCCCATGAAGGTGTCATCGTAACAGCCAAAACGTGGCGCGGTGGAGAAGTGAAGGAAGAATTTAAGCACAAGACAGAAGAGGAGCAACACTCTCCAAGAATCCCTTGCTCATCAAAACCAAAAGCAATCTTAATGAGAAACGCAGGCCCCAGGCAGTCACAGGGAGTCTGTTTAAAGGAGGTTCATATTCTATCCCCTACAAAGTTTCATGAAGCATTTCATGGCGTGTAAGGGATCATCTAACTTTATCTCCTCTATACAATGGGCTGTGAGCCAACGCTTTTTGGAGCCTGACAATGTAAATTTGGTAACAGTTCTTCATTGAAATGGAGGCAACAGTGCTGCATGCTGTGACCAGGAGTAGGAGATACCAGGGTACCATAACCCAGAGGTACCTCATGGCCTCCTGACTGCAGGGTGCTGGGGTTAATGCTCCCTCAGACAATACAGCCTCCAGGGTTTGGGGCTTTGTCCCCAGCGAATTCTGGATCTTAAGGTCATTCTGCAAACCAACCTCTTTGGCAATAGAGAAGCCTGGATGAAGGTAGACCTGAGCTCCAGGGTTTTCTGAATGTGAGCCAGCCCAAGTACACTGGGAATCGTATCACTGGCCCAGCTTTGCTCAGCAAATAGAGTGGAATGAGTACAAGTTGGACCTGGCATGATCAGACCAATATACAAATGATTACCTAGAAGGACTTTACACCCTTTAGACACCCTGTTTGAGCCTAAATCTTTTGGGAGACCTTAATATTGCATTTAGCACAGTATCATCTATGAAACAGTATACAATAAATGTTGGAGATAGCGCAGAGATGTAGATTGACATATCTGAACTGTTATGGACAGCTTAGGGAAATTTAGCATGAGTTAGTCCGGCCAGTAGGTAAAGAACCTGAGAATGTCAAAGGTGTGAAGTGTTTAGGGCTTTTCCTGGGGAAAAGGCTAAGAGAAGCAGCTTGAGTGTCATGAAGCCAGGAAACAAATTTTTCTTTTTCAGATTAAGATAAAATGGTGTGATTGTAGCCATCTGCTTCAGCTAGATGATGATATTTTAAATTATTTCTTAAGAAAATAAAAGAGGTATCTGATGCCCCAATTACATTCCTGTTTCCAAGCTGGCATTCACCTCCACCTGCAGATGCCCCGGTCTTGCATGAAATTTAGTCATAACACTTAAGCCAAATTTCTGCCTTAGCAGTCAATTTCCCAATTATCCTTTAAAAAAAAGAAAACAACCAAACAACCGAAACAACACAAAGCTTCTCTTCTGATTGTAAGTATCTGTTTCCTCATTTTACATTTGTGTTTATTTTTATTCCGCGTTCGCTTTTGCATACTGTTCCTATCAGTTCTGCACATAAATTTCCCATGCCATATCTGCCTTGCGTTATCCTTTGTTTGCCCATTGTAGTGACTGATTATGTTGTTAAGCAAAATTTGCTTTAATCTGTCAAGGTGAAAACTTAATCACTTTGGGGCGGGCTCCCTGAATTCTTGCGAACAGTGATTTAATGCCTGGGAATCAACAGACCACAGTAACAGGTAAGTAGAGGATACTTCTGAGCACCCTGAGGATGCTGAGACCATACAAACTCAGGACACATTTGAGCTCTGGCTGAGTTAGGGTCAGAAGGAAAATTCATGATTTATGGGCTCACTACGTGAAGCTTGCTTTCTGCCCGAAAAAAGAGACAACGCCTGTATGGCTTTCCCTCTGCTACCTGCAGCCTGCTGTGTCTGCCTTCCTTCAGGTGCTAACATTTACTTGGCTTCCAGTGACTGAGGGTTGGGCTTTCACCATGGGAGGGTTCAGGCTCAAATCCCACATCTGATCACAGTGGCCACCTTCTCATTACAGAAGCCCTCTCCTTCTACCAGTGACAACAGGAAAATGGATTGAAGACTTTCCTCCCCCGAGTTTCTAGTAATCTCCTGAATGAGCCATCAGGGCCACCCGTGCAGGGCTCCCTGGGTTTCCACAAAAGGCGCTGAGATGTTCTTCCACCCCCTGTAGGTGTGAGCTCAAGAGCAAACCAGCCTTGCTGACTCACAGGCCCCAGTATGGCTCTTCACCAACTTGCTCCGGATGAGTCACCCCGCGAGTGAGTAATACATTGCATCTGCAGTGCATATTTATGGCAGTTTTGCATTGACCATGTCAGCAGGGAAATTGTTTGTGTAGAGTAACCATGGAGAGAAAGGAAATGTTGAAGAGGACCGGGAGGTTAGGGATGAGGAAAAACCAAGAGGGGAAAACATATTCCACCCCCGCAGCTCCAGAGTACCCTACATATGTGGAATCAGTGCTTAAAAAGGAAATATTTGCCTGTGACTTTTCCCCCCCCCCCCCCCCCCCCCCCCTCTTCTCTTCCCGTC
>VYXH01009555.1:781384-811033 GCA_013397275.1 Burhinus bistriatus
CTTTCCATGATGTCTTCCAGTCAGGAGAAGCTGAAACACTGTAAGAAGAAATAGTGTTGTGGTGCTGTCACCGGGGTCTGGAGCCCTTGCAAATCTCACAAGGAATCATGTTGGCAAAGTGGACTCAGCTCTATGAGCTTTTCCCATGAGAACAGCTCCAAGCAGATGCATTGAAGGTGCAGGTTGCCCTCAACAGTCCTTTGACCTCACCCTACACACTTCTGTGATCACATCTCACTGGTTTGGCTCAAAAATCATGACTAAGTGGCTGCTGAGGGTATATCATAAAACCTCACTACCTTACACTATATTAAGTTTTGGGAGGACAAGAGTCAAGAGGGCAGGAAAAGGGATGGCTGTGTCACTTGGGTCCTACCAGCCCCTGCTTGCAGAGAGCTCACGTGTGTCGTCTTCTCCCTTTAATCAGTGTGGTTTGTACCATCCAGACCACCCTTGCAAGGGAAAGGACCAAAAAAATCCCATTACCTTTTCCTTAATGAAAGTTGAGATGTCTTTTTCCAGGAATAGTTCACACCACAGGATTTTCAAGAGGTGGTAAGGGATTATGATGTTATTATTATATGTTTTCATAAATGGTTAATCAGTCAATAGATAAAGCCACCTATTAATGTTCCCGCTGATACGCTTTTAACCGTCTGTTAGAGATAGTATTGTGTCTTCAACGTCACTTTGCTCTATATCAACCCAATTATTTAGTCATAAGCACGGTCAGTTTTTTCCCTTTATTGTTGGTCTCTAGACCAGAAGCACCTTTAAGCAACGCATTTTACAAGGCTGCATGCCCGGCTCCGTTATGAACGTTATCCATTTTCCCACCTGCCTCGCAGAAACAACATCTCCCCCTGCAAAGAAGGGCAGGGGGCTGCACTGCTTTGCTGATGGCAACACAAACCATAGAGTCCCTGACTGCGAGATGCAGCAGCAAGTATTCCTGCTTCTGCACAAAACAGGTTGTACCATGAATATTCACAAGAAATAGAAATAAAGTCTCTTCATTTACTGCAATACAGAGCTCAACCTCTCATTTCATTCACAGCAAAACTCAGCTGAAATTGCTCTTTTGGCAAAGATCGGGGTTTTTTAATCACTTCAAGGGAAGAAAGCAGCAAAAGCAAGTGAATATGTTCATAGACTGGTTTGCACTGCAGAAAAAGCTGTACCTTGTACCACTGAGAACCAATGTGCATACAATGGGTAAACGCACAATGAGAACAAACAAGTTTCATTTTCTTTCCAAACAAACTAGACAAGTGAAAGATTATCCCGTCTTTGGACCTGGCTTAGTGAAGTTTACTGCTGGCTAAAACTGCACTACCTTCCCTTTGTGGTGTGTTTACCTTAGATTACACATAAAAATTAGGTATGCTGAGGTAAAAATAGCTACACGTTATATCAGCCTGAAGATAAGGCTCCTTTTCACAGCATTTTTTGTAAATGCACTGGCACTTTTCAAGCTCCCTCACACTGGGACCAGTTTCCAGCCAGTCGATACAGCAGCGGGTCAGTCCCTCAAGCCAAGGAGCAAGATGTACTGGTGGCTACTGGCTGCAGAGGTAAAAGATGCACCCACGGCACAGGGACTGAGTGCTGAATGCAGTTAAAGACATTTAGCAGTCCCCTGGCTAGAGTGACCTCTTGCAACCAGTAACCAAGGTCCTTCTCATTTCCCACGTGGGAGGAACAGTGTTGCTGCTGGATAAGACTGTTTCTTCTAACCCACCACCACCTATTTGGCGTGTTTCACAACCTCCCCAGGCAGTCAAAACCCGTCCGTTAGTAAGAACTGCCCTAGACTGCTCTCCGCAGCCTAGATCCTGGCATGGGAGGTATTTTTTAAAATATACTTTCACAGAAGAAGTGTAACAGGTAACAGGTAACTCAAGGGACAGAAAATCTGGTAGAGGATCCTTCTCAGAGCCAGAAAGCCAGGAGCAAGCTCTGTTTGATGAGCATTAAGAAATGCAGGGATTAACTTGTTTTTTTGGCAGAACTGAATTTACAGCTTGTCTACACGAGGCTGTTATTTCAAACAAATGGAGGATATGAATTAAAGGCGTCGTGGTTGTGCTAGAATGGCTCTGTGTGTGCACTCGTTTTCCTTTTCAAAAGCCCTGCTTCTTTCTAGGAGGGCCGGGGACAGAATGTCCATGCTAGGCAGGTCTCCGGTGGCAGCAAAGCCTCGGGGACCCAGGCGTGAAGCACAGGCAACAACTTACCCTGAACCCTGGGAACATTGCTGGCAGCAGCAAAGCATGGCAAGGTTGAGGGCCAAAGGTTGAACGGGAGAGACAAAACTCATGCTAGCGCTGAACTGTGTTTGTCCAGGGTGACTGTCCCGAGTCTGGGAGAAGCTGGGATGTTTTGCCAGCCTGACATTAGAACATGGAGATGAACTGATTAAACCACACGGTGTTACTTTTAGATTGCACATATATAAGTACTTTTTTCATTTCTTGGTCTCTGTATAAGTCTGAAACTCTCTGGAGCAGAGAGGCACATCTCAAATGCCACACAGAAGCACAACTTTTGGGTCCTTCACACGGAACACCCCAGGTCCTCCTCACATACCCTGTCCATGGTGGGCCCTGGCTGCTCCCCTCTCGCATGTGTCCGTCAGGTGTAGCTCTGCAGTCCTTTTCCAGCACCAAGTCATGGGATTTTTGGACCGAAGGTGAATATCTTCATGGAAGCAAGTTACCCTCAGCACCTCTTAAAGGTTCACGAGGTCCTGGTGTGTGATTCTTCTCACAGATGTCCAAAATAGATCAGAGGAACCATCCCTGCAAGGATGGATTGCTTTGTACCATCCTGCTGCTCACTCTGAAAGAGCATGGATCCTCCACACCATCAGATGACTAAGGTCAGAGAAAATGAATCTCAGCTAGAGGGATGTGAGAAGTCAGCAGGCATCTGAAAAACACCTATTAAGGCAGATCTTTAGGCCCTGTAACTGTGGTAGAGATGTCTGTGTCCTGTGTTTCAAGTCCAGCTCCAGCTATCAGCTTCTGAAAATCAGGTGTGTTTGGATTCAAGATTAGATGAAAAATGGATTTAGGTCAGGACCTGAATTCCTTAATGCGAGTAGTGCGTCTCGCCCTGAACTTCATTTCTCATTTCTCTAAAGGTGCATACTTCCTGCAGCTGAAGAGTGAGAAACACACACAAATTAAAGTGAAAATTTTCCTCAAAGACTAATGCTGTGGAGGTCTTGCAGGAAAATAGAAGGCAGGTTTTATTTTGTCAACTGTGCACAAACACAGGCATTTTATAAACAAGGAATTGATTCAATTGTTTCCAGAGGTATAAGAGCGAGCGAGAGAGCTGAGATTTAGCTATTAAAGACAATCTCAGGAGAGTGAGGGTATTAGTCTCCAGTTGAGCCAGATATTTCCCTCTCAAAAAATAAATGAATCAAAGTCATGCTCAGTCAGCCAAATTATCCAAGCAGATGCCAGCATCTCTGGTTTCTGGGTTTTATGTGATTTCGGGAGAGAGATGCAGTATTGTCTCCAAATGGAGCATCCTGAAGGGGGTCAGGACTGCAGAGTGTCCCAGATTGGGTAAATAAGGTAAAGCTGGAGAGTCTTAGAGGAGCTCCATGCCCCAGATGTACGGGTTTGATTAGCAGCTTGCTGTCAAGCCCTGCTTGGAACCAATTTGCGCCTACAGAGCACCCCATGTGGGTCATTGCAAAGCTGCTGCAGAACTGACCTCTCTGGCCATGCTGGCAGCAGCTCTGCATTGCCTCCCACTTTGCAGTAGGTCGGTCTCCCCTCTTGGTGCCCTACTTCGCACTGGTGTACTCTGCCCTGGTTTAAACACAGCAGGCCAAGATGCTTTGGAAAGGGTGCTGCCCCACGCAGCTAGCTAGTCCTTTCCCCATTACCTAGCAGCCCCAGGAGTAAGGGCACAGATAAGCGTCTGCTACAAGACCTCAGTTCTCAGGTTCCCTCGAGACCTTCAGCTGGTCCCATGCAGAGCAGTCAAGAGCTGTTTTTTTCACAAGCAGGCCCAGGGAAATGCCTAAGTGGCTTGAAACACCTCCTTCTCCTTTCCAAAGCTGTCACATGGAGAGTGACTACTGAGGTGAGCCAAGGGCTTGGCAGGTCCAGCGGGTCTATGTGTCCCCTTGGTAGGACCAGATGACGCTGGCTAGCTGATGTAAGGGCACATGAGCTATCTTTAGCATCCCAGAGAAGGCAGGGTGTTCCCAGACACAGGGATGGAGGTTTTCTTCAGCTCAAAGCCAAATTCAGTGTTGGGGTCCCTTGCCCGGAGCCCCCGCCTTGCAGAGACTCCTAAGTCTCTAGTACAGCAGGGCCCAGCAGTGGCTTTCAGTGGGGACATTTCCACCTGTCAAAGCCACCTCCAACCACCAGTCACACATGAGGAAGGTTTTGACATGTAAATCTCCCCCAGCCCTCCCCGCCCCCCCCGCAGCATGACAGCATCCCCTGGCTTCCTTTCCTTGTTCCCTGACTCATAACCCCAACTCAGCAGAGGGCAGGGGGCCAAGGAGGAGCCGCACTTAACTCACAGCCCCCCTGCAAACCTCTTTGAGGAGGGATTTCTACTTAAGGATGGCGTGAAGTAGCTCTGGAGGCCAACCCTGCGGCGAAAGGCGGCTAGGACCTGGGGGAAGCCTGGCTGCTCACCCTCTCCTGCTGCGTTTCATCCAGCCCTGTACCACAGCAGCTCCGGTTTCTCTCTCACATGCCCTGCAATGAGCTGACATTCCTCAGGCGGAGAAACACGGGGCCGACGTCAAGCGGCCACCCCAGCTGCCTCCCCGAGCCCTGATCCTATTAGCGGTGAGACGGTGGCAGCCAACCCTGCCAGCTGCAGGGACACCACGGGGACTCGCCACGGCCACCCCTCGCTCCACGTGAGCCCGGGAAGGATGGCTCAACCAGCTGAGTCCTCTTCACCCCCTCTGAGGGACGCGGCAGGGGAATGTGCCAGCATCCATCATCAAAAACAAGCCTGGCTTGCTCGGGCGATAGCGCGGCAGAGCAGCATCTCCTCTCTCCTGGCGGTATCAGTGCTGGGGGCAGCTCATGGGCTGGCACAGCTCGGTCCCCTGCCCTCCATTGCCAGTGGGGTCGTTCGACAATTCCACGTGAGCAATTCCTCTCTGTCTCCTTGTAAGTGAGCAATCCTCCAGCGTGAGTGCAGGAGGGTGTAACACCCATGGCCTTCACACAAAGCAGAGCTGGGCAGTGCAAATTGGGAAAGATGGCTGGGATGGATTTGGGGAGAATACTTAATTTTTTTGGAGAATCCTTAATTTTTTGGTGAATATTTTATTTTTGGCATGGCTGGCATTTCTGCATAAATACAGCTACATGGATGTGCAGATGAACTTCTAGCAAAATGAACTCTTCTTTTGTAGCAGCCTGAGCCCCTGGAGGAAAAGTTTTCCTGGGAGGAAAAATTCCTACTTCTGGGCAAACTGCACAGAGCATCTCATCCTAGGATTTCTGTTCTGGGAACATTTCTGTGTGTCCTGGGCTCGCTGTTTGCCTACTGTAGGTGAGATCCCAGTGCAACCACCTAGATCCAGATTGGTGCTGGGGCCAGTGTCTGGAAGGTCTAGGCCTGTTCAAATTAAAAGGTAAAGAAAGGGGGAAAGAGGGAGACCAAGAAAAAGGCAGTTTTATAAAAGGTTGTTTGAAAACCGGATTCCCACCAAAATCAGAATGGAAAATATGATGAAACCTGCGGGAGAGAGTTTTGGCCAGGAAGGACCCTGACCTTCCTGGGCAACCAGAGAGACCTATCACAGACTTGAAACCTGGCATGAGACACAAGCATGTGGAGTGACAAATGCAGAAGCTTATAAGCCATGCCGTATAAATAGGGAGCTCTCACAGTATCGCAGTGTAGCTCCTGATGAGATGTGAACAGACTCACAAGTTGTGGGAGACAGCATATGGCCTTGCCACTTGCAATATCAGGGCTGTAATGAGCCAAGAAGGTTGCTTCTAGCCTGGTGGCTCTTCACCATGACAAATGGTGCCATGGAGTCCTTCAGCTGGATGCCATCTGCCCATCCTGCTTGCAAAGCTGGTCTGGAGCTTTTCAGCAGAGGTGCTGAGAAATCGTAATTCTGGCCTTGACCTCCAGCGGTGTATTCATGGACAATGGGGTAGGATTTATTTGTCTTGCTCCAGGCATCTACACTGCTCTTAAATGAATTAAGTGGAGAGCCAAGTGTGGGACTTCTGCCTCTCCCTCTGCTCGGTGCATGGCACATCTTACTGCTGACTGCTGACCCAGGGAAGCTGGTTGATCTTGAGCCAGGCACAAAGAGATCACTGCATTAGAGCAGTCCCCGGGTCAAGCACTCCACTTACAGCCGTGACCATAAGCAGGTGCTTCAAGGGAAAGTGAGAGGCTCTGTCACAGCTTTTCCCTTCTCCCTCTTCCTCGCATCTGCTCGTTATATTTACTGCCGTCTCTCAAAATGCACGCGATTACTTTGTTTTCGGTTCATGTGGTTGAACATGGTCATGGCCCCTAACTGGGCCTGCTGGGTCAGCTACAGCAGTAATACCAGTAATGCTCAATTAGGGAATAACTTGCCCCCAGCAATCCAGCTCCTGTCTGCAAAAGACGGGGTCACGAAGAATCACCGCCCATCCATTTCCTCCTGGTTTCAGGTTCCTTCAGATGTTCAGCTGCAGAAAGCACAGTTTTCCAAGCTGTAGCTAGCCAAGGGCACTTACCACCAACAACCCTGACCTAGAGAGGTTTCTTCAGAGCCACCTGGTCTCCCTGGGAAGCTTGCAAACCTCTTTCCATCACATCGCATCTGACAGCAGCTCATAAATCAGCCCACAGTTGCTGGCAGCCCCTTTGAGGATCCTGGTCTGCAGTTTGCTTTTGCGATGAAGTATGTGCGCAGGTGAGGAGGACCCTGGGGGAAAGCTATGGATGCAGCTGCCAGCTCCAGGAGCAGCCACAGGTCCCACGCTCACACGTGGGGCTTAAGGCAGCCTGGCAGTCACGGCGTGGTGGTTTCACGAGGGCCGGATTCAGCCGTGACCTGTGCAAATTGCGGCTCCGCCAACCCCTTCCCGCATCGCCTGCAGCTGCAGCCATGCCAGAGAGCACTGCAATGGCCTCCCCTTCCTCCCAGCACGGCTTCACCTGATCATGTCAACTATTTCTTCTGGCTTGCTTCTTCCCCCAAAAAACCTCACCTCTCTGTTTCAGCAGAGATTCAATCCATAACATTTGGAGGTGATTACATTTGAAATTGGGATCAGCGCTGCAAAGTAGAACTGAGTTCACCACCACTCCTCCTTTCCCAAGTCTGTCTTCAGGAATACAGTTTGATCCAAATCTCTGGATTTTCGTACTATGGAAAGAGCCATAGACGAAAGTGTCCTGGACCAGATTTTATTTCTTTCCTCGAATAAAATGAAAAGTTTATTTGCAGCGCCAAAATAAAATGAAATAAAATAAAATACAGTGGTTAAAAATAAAACTCTGAATCTCACCAGTAACAGAGCCCAGCAAGTATTTCCATCTAATAGTAATGCATCACATACAGACTCAGGGCTGTACTCTCCCTTTGAAGAGCATGGGAATTTTGCCATTTATTTCTGTATAAAAAATAAAATGCTGAACACTCAGTGAGAGTCTGGTTGGCTGCTGACTGAAACACTTTGCAAAGTGAAATCATCCCAGGCTTTCTGTCCAAGAACTGCTGTCTTCACTGAGTCTCACACCAGTAACATGGGTTTGGAAAAGTCTTCGGTGTTGGGAATGGACGGTTTGAATGCAAGCCGGCAGCTTCACTGTGTCCACCCATCTACTGCTGGTGAAGTGACGTGACGTGGCACCTGGGTGACTTTCTTCCCTGTTTCTCTGTTTCCCTGTTCCACGTGGAAGTGGCTTTGGAGCATTGCCTTTTCACTGCATGTGGGGAAACTGGAGACAGGGAGGAGAAATGGCAGCCCAAAGAGCCCATGGGAGACACCAAAACAATGTCTGGGTCTTTCGAGGCTGAAGTTGCCTTGCTCTGCACCAAGCTGACTTTGCTCATCCAGGTGAAGATCACATTAAGGCACTAATGCTCAGAATACACAACCAGAATTCAAGAAATCAATGAAAAATTGAGACTTTCTACAAACTTGGCCCACCAGATCCTTCTTCCCTACCCAGTCAATGGAAAAAAAATTAGTTGTTGAATAGTGAATTAGAGGCTTTCAGAAAGGCACATCCCTCTCTCCCCTGGCTGACATAGGGGTGCATGCAGTCTGAATTGGACTTTTGAACCGCAATGCCATTGAAAACATTTCGAATACAGCCCTTAATCTGATCTTCTGTCATCTCTTATCTGACCAACAATTTCAACACATAAAAGTTCTGCTAAAACCTGAGCACATTATCACTTCCCCTCCACCCTTCTACAGCTAATGATTAATGGGCTGGGGGAGCAAATGGTAGAAGCTGATCTTTAATGAGCAAAGAGTCTGTTGCAAAACACATCTCCAGCCGTGCAGGCTGCCAGCAGTTTTGTTTGAGAATTGCACCAACTTCACAGTCTTTACTCTGCAAGCACTGAGTCCTTGTGCCAGTGACCAAGAGGTCTGGTTGAACCTTTCTTCTGTGTTCAGAAATGATCTATTCTTGATAATGGAAATTTGAGCGCAGATTGTGCTACTTAGTCATATATATTGATATATAGCAGCGACATAACAGTAAATAACAGATTTCCATCCCTTCTTTCCTCCTCTTGGAATTTAAGCTGAAACTGAAAATCTTTCATATTTTGTTGTCCTTCTCCAAAAGGAGAAGGGAAACCCATATTTTTAAACAGCTCATTTGCTGAGAGCTGAACAACATGAAACAGAGTTGCTGTCAAAGCAGTGGAACAAAGATTTCACATTTGCTGAACAAAAAGCTCCCCGTTCTTTGCTCAACCCCCTTTTGTTATGGGATCCGTAGGAGACCTAGCCCAATACTAGCCATAAGTGACCTGACTAACGTTGGTGTCTCATAGCATCCTTCAGATCAGCGAATACGTTTGCAACCAAAGAGATTAGCTCCAACGCACAACCTTTCTATAAACACCCTTATCTCATGCAAGTAAGCTCTGGGGATTACCCTTGGTAACCCCACCCTGCTTTGTCCCATTTTCTGCTTTCCTATAGGCTTGAAATTACTACCCCCTTCAAAATCTTCCCTGTGGATGAAGTGCTGTTGAAGCCACCACAGTGCGTGCCTGGATAACTCTCTTTTCCCCACAGGCACTTCATAACCCTCTCGCCGATAGACTAGTGTGGTGGTGTTCATATCGGGTTAACTGTCCCAGGAGACCTGGAGTTTACATTACCTGGTTGAAAACAGACTAGAAGTGAAAAGGTAGGAGGAAATTCAGTGTGAGCACGGAAAAGTTTAGGGGAATGAAAAAAATACAGTGAAAAAGCAGAAATAGGGAAAGAAACAGGCCAGTTCTAGAAGGCAACATAATTTAACTGCTTATTTGACAAAAGTGGCAACAGTCAGAGAAAATGCAGAAGGGCTTTTGTAGTGATCAGAAGTCAAAAATAATAATAACAGTAACAAACTAGTGGCTTGCAGAAAAAGGGAATGAGGAGATGAATGAGGCTACATAGATGAAAAAGATGGGAGCGGCAGGTGCTTCTGGGAAAGGAGCTATCTGGGGTGAACAGGCTAAAATTCAGAAAGGAAAATCCCATTGCAGGAGAAACACACCAAGAACAAGTTTTTTTTCTTGACCTTTGTTCCCAGTAAGTGGGTACTGAGGCATTGTGGCATTTCTACGTAGGCAGCTGGGATTGCTGGGATTTCACATCACTTACATCTTTGGACATTCTGGTGGAGATGGCAAGTGAGGATGAGTTCCCTTGGTAGTTCTCCATCCTCCATTGAGGATCCATGAGGGTAGGTACAATTCCATCACATGGACCTGGCAAAGCTACAGTAACACCAACTGATCCTGGTCCCTACCATTTCCCAAAGTAAAACACTAGGATGCTGCAAATGCCAGTAGGTTTTTCTCATTTAGTGGTCAAGGGATGAAAATAGACCAGGACAGTGGTTTTTTCCACTCTGAAAGGAACCCTGGGAGGAGTATTTTATTTTCTTTACTGGCAGGGCTTTTATAAGGTAGATCAAGCACCACATCCTTATGACCTGCAGACCTCACACAGGTGGGGACCGTGATACATACTGGGCTGAGTGGCTGCCAGCGGCCCACGGGACATTCTGTGAAAAAGGGGCAAATGCATGAAATCTGGGTAGGAAATGGAGAAAGCTGTGATTTGTACTCTAAGTGCTTAAGGTCTGACAGATCTGGAGCATTAGTACCTCTCACTACATCCTCACCAACACTCCTGTTTATTTGTATGTGATTTTGGCAACAACAGGAAGGAGGGGAAGCTCTCAATGAAATAATCAATGGAAACCACAATGGGGCCAACTTTATAGGCTGTAAGATCCATGGAAGCCACAAGCAATTAATTTGCAACAAAAAAACACCTTTAAACAACCTTTTTTTAGTCATTCTAGAAAAGCATAACACAGCAGGAGCTCCACTTTTTGTGAAGTTTTGTATGCCAGTCCATGGCAACCCATTTTGTACTTTATAGCCCTTATGTTCAATTTTTAATTATTAGCTTTTTCCCCTTGTAAATTTAAATCCGCTCCCATTACATTTAGGGAACAATAGTGAAACCCTCCTGTAGCTAATTTAACGCCTTTAAATTCCCATGGAAGGTAGCCAAAGATCTTGTATCCTAATGGATAGTAAAATGCCTACCTTATTTTAAAGGAGACAAGTTCAAATCCTGCTATGGTTGTATTTATTAAAAGAGGTTGTTGGTTGACTTTTCGTTGTTTTCCATCAAGATGACTGAAGAATAATCCTTGCTCATTATGTTAAAATGACAGTGATATATGTAGCAGCTTGTCCAAAGTATTTTACATCCCCTACAGGTAAGCTAGGAAAACAGTAGCTTGATCCCACAGAAATACACACACCTTCAGACAAAATGGAAGAGAGCTATCATCACAATCATCATATTCAGCAAGAGGAAGAAAAAAAAGGTTTTTAAACTGTCCATGCTCAAGCATCACACTGAGCAGAGGGCTGCTTGCAAAGTCCAGCAGAAAATCTTCACTCTAGCTCAGGGCCTTAATTTTTTATTCTTCATTCCACTGGAAGATGATGGTAAATTTTCTGCTGACTGTACTGAAAGAACACAGATGTCCAAGTCTGTCTCACCTTCTTCCCAAAACATGATACAAAACTAATGACTACTATGAGTAAACACTCACTTACCATACTCATGGCCGCTCTAGATCCGGTTCCCTTCTTCCACAACTGCCAGACACTGATCTCAAAAGGACAGCCCACCCAGCAACGATAGGGTGGGAGGTGCAAGCTCCATGACACATTTCATGTTTCATGGTACTGACCTCAGTTACACAAGTGCTTCTCCTACCCAGTACATCTTCTGAGAAGATGCTGTTAGCATGCTGATGACTAACTAGTTCTGTTCTTTGTTGTCATTGTTTTCCTCTTAGTGCAGGCAATTTAAACCAACTTTCCACCCCATTGCAATGATGGAGTAGCCTGTATGGTCCTCAAGAACCCTAAATCTCTTATTTCATACCTGTTTCAGATCCATAAACCTGCTCACATTTGCCTTGAATGCACCATGACTTCTGTCCTTATCCCAATCAAGTGGCCTAAAGCTTACACTTACAGCTGTACAATCTTCCACCTTGTTTTCATTGAATCATCGAATCATCGAATCATCGAATCATAGAATCATAGAATAGTTTGGGTTGGAAGGCACCTTTAAAGGCCATTGAGTCCAAACCCTCTGCAATGAGCAGGGACATCTTCAACTAGATCACACTGCCCAGAGCCCTGTCCAACCTGACCTTGAACGCTTCCAGGGATGAGGCATCTACCACCTCTCTGGGCAACCTGATCCAGTGTTTCACCACCCTCATCATAACAAATTTCTTCCTTATGTCTAGTTTAAATCTTCCCTCTTTTAGTTTATAACCATTACTGCTTTTCCTATCGCAACAGACCCTGCTAAGAAGTATGTCCCCATCTTACTTGTTAAGCACTTTTAAGTACTGAAAGGCCACCATAAGGTCTACCTGGAGCTGAACAACCTCAACTCTCTCAGCCTGTCCTCATAGGAGAGGTGTTCCAGTCCTCTGATCATTTTTGTGGCCCTCCTCTGGACCTGCTCCAACAGGTCCATGTCTTTCCTTTGCTGGGGGCTCCAGAGCCGGATGCAGTACTCCAGGTGGGGTCTCATCAGAGCAGAGTAGAGGGGCAGAATCACCTCCCTCGACCTGCCAGCCACATTTCCTTTGATGCAGCCCATGATGTGGTTGGCCTTCTGGGCTGCAAGCGCACAGTGCCAGATCATGTCCAGCTTTTCATCCACCAGTACCCCCAAGTTCTTCTTGGCAGGGCTGCTCTCAATCCCTTCATCCCCCAACCTGTATCAATATTGNACCTGACTGGCATGACTTTTCCAATGTCATGGAGAGTGGCTTGGCAACTACATCTGCCAATTCCCTCAGGACTCTGGGATGCATCTTGTCAGGTCCCGTAGACTTCTGAATGTTCAGGTTCCTCAGGTGGTCATGAACCTGATTTTCTCTTACAGTGGGAGGGACTTTTCTCCCTCAGTGCCTGCATTGTGGTCCATCCACTTGAGAGGTGTGGGGAGAGAGATTGCCAGTGAAGACTGAGGCAAAAATTTCTTGAGTACCTCAGCCTTCTCCTTGTCCATTGTTACCAGTTTGCAAGTCATCTTCATCTGGTGGGTACACTTTCTTTGACCTTTTTGAGTAAGTTGGTCCTACGGGTGACCCTAGAAAAGAAAATCACCAAGTGCTTCTGCTGCCACAGTTTGTGCAAGAAAACGGTCATTTAAACCCAAGGAAAACCGTGGATTTTCAGCTTCTTTCCAGATTCATCACATCAGTTTTTGGGAGTATGATGCAAAGTATACAGGAAATGAGTGAAACAATTGGAATACCAACAAAAGTAGTGTCTTTTTGATGAATGGAAAAGTTCATGGAGCGTTTGTACTAATCAGTTTTTATTAAATGAGTTCAAGTGACAGTGTGCAGGTGAAAGTGCATCAGAGTATCTGCAACTCAAACACTTTTGCTAGAGGCACTGATTGACCCCAGAATCAGCACTGGCATGAACATAAAGCCCTTCATTTGTTCTTCAGTGCCATTCAACTTTTAGGGACATGAAATGAAGTTCATGTACGCACTGTATATGAGGCAGGGGAACCTAGCAGAGTTTCTTTAAGTATACAGAGAGAGATGGCTCCAGGACCTGGTCCATCTAGATTAATCAGAACGTTGCAGTGCCTGAGCTGAGTCCAGGACCCACGACTATGCTCAGGGGGTTTGACTACTGGGAGTCACTCCAGGTTGTGCTGCCAGCTTGGACACCACAAGCCCACTTTTACAGCTCAGTGTTTAAGAAGCTTTTGACAAGATGTTTTCCAAACCTAAAGGGTCTGGTCCTATTTATGCTTATTCTACCTTCATCATAGCTGATATATTGATCCAAAAACATGTTACTAAACCAGTATCATAATGGTGCTGTGCAGTTCCTGGAGGAGCAGCTTTTATCAAATGAAGACATCCGAGTTTAGGTGTCAATATGAGTGAGGTATCCAACTCAGATGAGATCTAAAGCTCAGTTCAGTGAACTATGGAGCTCCAAGGCAGACCAAGCAGGATGGGACAAGGAAGGCTCCTTGGAGGGGATATTGGCACAAGAAAATGAAATACACATTAAGCAGTGTGCTGTACTTATGGTGAACATCCTTCCACATGAGAGTATCTCTTCTTAACTCAAATTTCTGCTGTCTTGGTCAAGAAGACCTCAGCCCCTAATACACATTCTCCTGTACATTTAATAAACTTGAATAAGTTAAATTGCAGCTGTCTCTGTGGGTTTAATAGGTCACAACTCAGTTCATACAAATGAAAATAATTTCATTTTCCCTTAACGTTCATGTTCATCTTCAGGTTGTGCCTGGGGTGTGCTGAGTGCGTGTGCATTTCTCAAGAATCAGACACTTTCTGATAATAAGTTTTCAGCGGCTTTTTTTTTTTCCTTTTCTGTTTCCTTCCCAGTTTCTTTTTAAACTCTAAGAATTTTGCACCCTCTAACAAATAATTTTGATGAGTAATTCCTATGCAAAGCTCCCCAACATCACTTCCCTATTTGGTCAGTTACCAGGACTATTCAGTATGAATTTTGCCTTTATTAAGAACTTGTCATTTGTTAGTACTTGGGTGATCATGCAAATATCTACTTGGACAACTTCCTCTGTGAGTTACATTTCAGCCTGGGAGAAAAAAAAAAAAAAAACAAAAAAACCACATAAAAATATATACATGTCTATTTATATGTACATAGAAACACAAACTTAAACTTGGACCCCTTAATCTATTGTATACAAGCACAGACACATCAGTTGTGCATTTATTGCCGGTTCATCCAGGGGAGGTGCATGCACCTGCATGTGACCATATCTGTGTGCGAGACCCTTCATTAGGCCAACCAACAATGACGGAAGGAACAAACAAGCTACTTCACCAAATTCTCTCAGAACCCAAGGAATTATTTCCTTGGCTGGTAGAATTTTTGAACTATTTTGGTCTAATAAAACAATTTTGGTCTGATCAACACCAACAACTTGTCCTACGAAACTTACCTCACTTGTTTCCCTTGACCACCAGTGGTCCAAAACCACAGAATCATAGAACCACAGAATGGTTTGGGTTGGAAGGGACCTTAAAGATCATCTAGTTCCAACCCCCCTGCCATGGGCAAAGACACCTCTCACTAGACTAGGTTGCTCAAAGCCCCGTCCAACCTGTCCTTGAACACTTCCAGGGATAGGGCATCCACAACTCCTCTGGGCAACCTGTTCCAGTGCCTCACCATCCTCATAGTGAAAAATTTCTTCTTAATATCTATTCTAAATCTCCCCTCTTCCAGCTTGAAGCCATTACCCCTCATCCTATCACTACATGCCCTGATAAAAAGTCCCTCTCCAGCTTTCTTGTAGGCCCCTTCCAGATACTGGAAGGCTGCTATAAGGTCTCCCCAGAGCCTTCTCTTTTCCAGGCTGAACAACCCCAACTCCCTCAGCCTGTCTTCATAGCAGAGGTGCTCTAACCCTCTGATCATCTTCATGGCCCTCCTCTGGACCAGCTCCAACAGGTCCATGTCCTTCTTATGTTGGGGGCTCCAGAGCTGGACAAAGTACTCCAGGTGGGGTATCATGGGAGAGGAGTAGAGGGACAGAATCATCTCCCACAACATGCTGGCCGCACTGCTTTTGATGCAGTCCAGGATGTGATTGGCCTTCTGGGCTGCAAGCACACGTTATCAGCTCATATTGAGCTTCTCATCAACCAACACCCCCGAGTCCTTCTCCTCAGGGTTGTTCTCAATCCATTCTCTGTCCAACCTGTATTTGTGCTTGGGATTGCCCTGACCCATGTGCAGGACCTTGCATGTGGCCTTGTTGAACTTCATGAGGTTGGCACGGGCCCACCTCTCAAGCCTGTCCAGGTCCCTCTGGATGGCATCCCTTCCCTCCAGCGTGTCGACCACGCCAGACTGCTTGGTGTCATTTACAAACCTACTGAGGGTGCACTTAATCCCAACATCTGTCTCACCATCAAAGTTGTTAAACAACACTGGTCTCAGTACTGACCCTTGCGGAATGCCACTCGTTACTGGTTTCAACTTGGACATCAAGCAGTAGACCACAACCCTTTGAGTGTAGCCATTCAGCCAGTTCCTTATCCACAGAGAGGTCCATCCATCAAATCCAAGTCTCTCCGATTTAGAGACCAGGATGTCATGCGGAACAGTGTCAAATGCTTTGCACAAGTCCAGGTAGATGACATCTTTTGCTGTCCCCTTATCCACCAATACTGTAACCCTGGCATAGAAGGTCACTTAATTTGTCGGGCACCATTTGCCCTTAGTGCAGCCATGTTGGCTGTCACTGATCACCTCCTTATTTTTCATGTGCCTTAGCATGGATTCCAGGAGGATCTGTTCCATGATCTTGCCAGGCAGAGACTGTCCGGCCTGTAGTTCCCCACATCTTCCTTTTTTCCCTTTTTGAAAATGGGGGTTACATTTCCCCTTTTCCGGTCAGTGGGAACTTCACCAGACTGCCACAACTTTTCAAATATAATGGAAAACCACCAGATGAAAAGCGCCACCTCTCCAGAAACCAGGTGTGACTCAGACTGCTGGAAAACACTTCACTTCCCAAATTCAGACCAGTTGCAATACGAGGTTTTACCCACTATAGAGGTTACTCCTTGTCCTTGGTTCAGATTACCTTCATTTCTGATGATTTTTGGTCAGAGATTTTCTGCTAATTTGTGTATACATAAAGCTTAGTGGAAAACCCTTGCCCAAAAGTGATCCAAAATACACGTTTATAGTAACCCGGGTGCTACAAAGGTGACTGACGGTGGCTTTTATTTGACGGTAAGTAGAGTTTGTGGTTTTCTTTCCTGACCTTGCACACGTTGTGGTAACGTGCAGCTACTACACCACCTCATTAGCCCATTGTCAAAATCTCTGAGATAATTTAGGTCTGAATATAGTGAGGGGGAAAAAAAAAAAAAGAAAAAAAAAAAAAGAGAAGCTTTGCATGTGAAAGGGAAAATAGAGGGAGGAGGGTAAAATCACCAGGGTGAAGNAATAGGGAGGGGAAAAAAAAAAAAAAGAAAAAAAAAAAAGAGAAGCTTTGCATGTGAAAGGGAAAATAGAGGGAGGAGGGTAAAATCACCAGGGTGAAGTACAACATGTTCAGCAGACTCCGGTCCCTTGGCTGCCTGCCCGATGACTTTCCCGAGCAGTGTTCTCCTAGCAACCGGTCCCCAGCCATTTGAATTTTTATGTATCGCTATGTCGGCAGTGATGTCACGGTTTCCATAGCTACTATCAGCTGGAGGAACGATGACATGCTGGTCAGTAACTGAGAAAAAAATGGGCCCAGCTGAAATATTTCAGGCAACTCTCGGAGAGGCATGCTATAGAGCTCGCGCTTTGGCACGACGCGGTGCACGCGGCCATGCTTTTTGCTGATGGAGCCGTTCTTCACGAGCACCGAGCCACTTTTCGGCAGGCCACAGGAGGCAGACGCATCGCCTGCACTGCAGCGGCTGCTGCAATATTCATCGTCCCCTAAGTGCTTCATTGTAGAAGTTAAATATTGTTATTAATTAAACTCCCCATCCCACAGGCTGCCCAGCCCTGTCTGGTTAGAGCACGCTTGTGAGAAGAGAACAGGCGATCCATTTGTCATGTGGTGACAACTTCTGGCATCGGGAATGAAGTGTTTCAATAAGAGAAGGCTTTGATCCTATTCATAACAGAGTATTTAAATAATTGCTAACTAGGCAGAGACTTCAGGCATTATCCCAGGGAGTGTTTCATTATTGCAAAAGGTTAAACTGAGCCTTTGGTGCAGAAGCCAAAAAAACAGGAGGGCTCAAGAAATTTGGTCAGGGGATTAAGTTTGAAGGCATGGGTCTGCTAATATAAAATAGACCAGAGGCCAGGAGATGGTCTGGACACAACAACCTCTAAGAATGAGCACGGAACATGGCACAGAGCAGACAAACACAGCGCTTGCAATCTCGCAGTCGATAGTTTGGATTGCAGTAACTTCTAGGCTCAAGTCAGAGAGCTTCTGACAGTACTTTGAATTTTGCAAAAGCACAAAATGCTACATATTCCCCACAGAGACAATATTGTTCTTCACCACAGTACCAAGCCATGCCCACCATACTGGGGGCTTCTCACACATTAAGTGCTCAGAGGACAAATCTCACAGGCGTTGATAGCAAAGCTTTGAAGGACAGTGGTCTGCCTTCTCACTCAGCCAAACCACATCTTTCCCACTAGGGTTATTCTTAGCACAATTTATCACAAAATCCTCAAGAAATAAACCTGGGGGGGGAAAAATCCTGAAAATAAATAATCCTAAGAAATAACATTTTGACTGGTGTTGGACAACGTCTTTCTTGCATGAGAATTTGAAGAGATGAAGTGAGTTAGGGACCTTCTCTGTGGTTTGTGTCTGTAACTGTGGGATATGCCTGCAAGGGGAATGAGCTGGTCAGGACATCCTGTTCACTAGCCCCACTGTGAAAATCCCTTCCCCCAGGTATCGTGTCCTCCCTGGTGCAGCATTCCCCCAGCTGTGAACTCTGCATGCTGTCACCACCATGTGGTGTGACCACCTCTGCAGGTCTATCTCATGGTTCTTCATGCGTCTGAGACCAACAGCAATTCCCTGAGATTAAGGTAGCCATACATTAAATTTGAGCACCTACATCTAAGTGTCTACATGTGATCTGGCACCTAAATTCCCCTTGTAGTAGAAGAAGAGCCAGTTAATATAAACGAGAAGCTGGAGTGCTGTTCAGGATATCCTGTCCCCCAGGATAGATACTTGACTTTGGTCAGCGAAGCCATCTCTGAACTCCTCCAACATGAGGTGAGATTCAGCTTCCAGATGCAGGCACCCCATGTCGTCTCACCCCATTGAGGTGGGATGCTGTCAGGCATTTCAAATGGCACTGGAAACTTCTGCCCTACTTCGCCACACGCCTGTAGACATCTTTATGCAGATGTTATAACCTCTGACCTGATTTCCACTCCTGTCTTCTGTGATAGCTGTGGCCAGATTCATTTGCCCATGTATAGGCTGGCAGTGTCCTTTCAGGTCCTCTCTGGTTGCCAGCTGCTGCTCCAAAACATCACAGGTCTCCTGTAAATCCTTGGTCCTCTTCTCCGAGCCCTTGTGGTTTTCCCTGTGATGTTCCCACACTCTAGAGCTTTCCAAATGGCACAACTTACTTATTTTAAGCAACTTCTTTCCACCATTTACTGCACAGTTTCCAAGATTACGTTCTGCCCTGCAGGCCTATCAGTTCAAAGAGCCCACAATGTGCTGGGACATGTGCTGGATATCTCATATTCATTTCGGCAGTGGCCTACATCCAGCCAGTCTCCTTTCGGCTTCTCCAGAGCTGACCCACACATAAACTCTGCTGAAATGGAAACCCATGCAAATGTTTGCATTTTTTACATATATTTATTATACAATGACACATCACAGTACACATACCCATAGGCCTGAGTATTTGTTCACAGCTCAGGTTCTCTACACCAACAGGTATATCTGAACATGAAGGACTGGGTCTGCCCACCTAAATTCAAGTTTCTGTTGCCTGATCTGTTGAGATAATGATCACCTTGTGCTCCTGCTTGAACAAACAGCCATCCTCAAAAGGTAGACCAAATCTTAGCTGGACTGAATCTCTTTCTGGGAGCTCTTCTGGGAATCCTATAGTAGTGCCTGCAGCATGATTAACCACTGATTCTCTCAAGAGCAGTCACATTTGCCCTGGTTCACCTGGTGTCCTTCCTTCTCCAGACAGGTTCTTGGGGCAGCCATGCAGCTTTGAGGAGATCAACCTAGGAGAACTCAAGTTCAGAACAGACCAGAGGTGGGTCTTCCTGCAATGGGTAGTCCAGCTGTGGTAGTCCTTGCCACAGGAAGGGGTAGATGCTGAAAATGTACATGAGCATCCAGGTAGATTCAGGAAACACTAGAAAAATTCATGGAAGAGAAATCCCATGAAGGTTAATCAACAAAAAGAAGCCATATCCCTCTCAGAGAACTGGCTGGGGCTTTACGAAGCCCTCAGAGAAATACATGTGTTAATCCTGTTTTAAACCCTTCTCTAGGCAAGCCACTCACAGCCACAGTGGGGAAGAGGATATGGGACTTTGACTCAGCACAGCTGTTCTTATGTTCTTCCTATCAAAGTGCCATATTTTCATCATGTTATTTTTGCATGCCAGTGAGCATCCCTCACCTGCTGAGGCCCAGGGGAAGGGTCTCAAATTCTGCCTCACAAACAGTGAGATCTGTAAGGTGGTCCAGATGCATGGCATAATATCTTCTTACTCTTGTTAAACAGCCTATGGGCTCTCCCTGGCTATTACTTCTTATTGCAGCAGATTTTAAAGCAGAAATTGCCCTCTTGGCTTGCACGGAGTAGACTTTTAGCAGAGACTGAAACCCCCTACCTCTAGGTTGTGCTGGTGCCCACCCGGCCAGCCAGACAGTAGCAGTCTCTCCCGGTCCTTCCCCTCTGCAGGGGATCTCAGAGAGGTTTCCAGAATAGAGGTCATACCTTTGGTCCCTAATTCAATACTCTCCATCTGGGCTTTGCTGCGCTGCCTGCGCAGCCGCATTATTGTTGCTCTATCTACGTAGCTGACTCAGCAGGATATCCCCAGGTCACCTACCCTCCAGCCAGCTCTGCTGGGCACCCAGCCTCCCTCTGCCATCCTGGAGACAGATGGAAACCTCCCAGGGACAACTCAGAGGAGAAGGCAGATGCAGGTTTCACCTACCAGTATCAAAGGTACTGAAACAACCACGATCGAGCAGATGACTCGCCTGGAGTCACTTCACCCTTGTAACACTGTCCCTCTCGGAGCAGTGAGCTGGGAAATCAAGACATGAATTCTCACAGTGCTGCCCTTGCTTGCTTTATTTGAAATCCCTTGCAGGCCAAGCCAGCATTAGGTGGGTGATCTTCACATGATCAGACAACTGCACACTTGGCAAGGGCACTGGGATTTCACGACCTAGAGAAATCACAAATCCACACATTATTCCCCCAAATGCTGGGACAATGCCGACAGTCACCCCTGAGCCTTTCACACAGGCACTGGTGTGTTATTTTCCAGGAGGTAATTAGGTTTGCTAGCGACCGTGTGTTTGCTTCCAAGTAACGTTGGATATGCTATTTTCAGGCATAATTCAGAGTAACCTACAGCAGCAGCTCAGGGTGGGTTTTTTGGCAAGTGTTTTGCAACAGCGCTGTAAAGTTTTTAATGTGCCATCGTTTCATTTCAGTTGTTAACACAGATGTCTGTTGAAAGATAATGTTGCACATTACAATCTTTCAGGCACCAGTGCGAGACCACTTTCTCAGAGAGGCACGTCCTTGGTGGAATTAGTCCCTGAAACAACACCCTCCAAAAATGTGTGGGAGCGTTCCTCTCAGGTCTGATGCTTGCCTAGAAAAGACCAGGCTTGTTAAAAGTGTGAACGTACACATCTGTACATACACAGGCGATTTGCTGGAGGAATCTCTGTAATTGCACACTTCATGCTAATATCTGCACATGGGAATGACTTGCTGCATATTCACTTTGGTCATTTGCAGAGGTCCTTACAAGGAACATATATAGAACTGTGATTGCTTTTGTGATCTAGGTACGTGACCAGCAAATGCAATCACCAGATAGTCCAAGGCCCATTCAGGAGGAATTAACCTGATTGATGGAGAATGTGAATGAAAAAACCCCTAAGCAGTATATGCACCTTCATGCTTTAGCACTCAACCCAGCCTGGCTTAGGGAGGGGGAAGAAGTCTTCCTCTGACCTGGTTCCTTATAGGGGTCATCAAACGGTCCCTGCACCTTCCTCTGAAGCCTGATATGGTGAATTTCTCCTGCCACCAGCCATCTCCTCTGTCCTCATGCGCAGAAACAGCAACAGAGAGAGCTGTGGGCAGCACAAATAGCTGGAGAAAAGTCATCTGAAGCTGATGACTGCAACAGAGAAGACACCAAAGTTAGCTGGATAGTTACTCGCATCCCTGTTATGGTTTGTTTGCAGATGTCCACCCCTCTGGCAACGGCACAGCATGACCTGCTAGGCTTCATGCCCAGCTCCCCACCACTTCTCAACCCTACCTCCCTGCTTCTTCATTGCCTTTCACCACATCTGTATTATGCTCACAGTTCTTGGTCTCCTCCATCAGAGCACCGAGAGGGACCGTACCTCGGGCATCTTTTTCCCTCTGGGACAGCGCTGGCCTGTGACTCAGCCCAGAGTGAGGTGACGCCTCTTGCAAAGTGGGACACTTCTGGGCAAGCCAGTGGCCTAGACCTCCTCATTCCTCCCACCTCCTGGCTCTCCCTGGGTGAATCTGGCTGTCCCACCCTACAGCTCAACCCAACTGCCTGCTGTGAAACAGGATTCCCCCGTGGTGCCGTGGCGTCCTGAGGCATCCCAAGGGGTTTCATCTCAGGCGGGCGCAGAAGCGTGCCAGCGGGGCAGCATGGAGCTGGTACCGGCAGCGCTGCGACGAGTGTTTTAGAGCGATTCAGTCCTCCCCTGAATGAAACGCTGTTCGCTCACGGGCCCTGGCTCCCATTGTCACCCGGTGATGAATGGGGCATCAGCGCGCCGCAATACTCTATTTGTTTTAGAGGTCAGTGTCAGACTGAAGGGTATTCTTCATAAACCAAATCAGGGAGTTTGTGCTTACGTGACCAGATTGGCAAGAACATGCGAAGCCCCCAGTAGCTCCCATTGTCCCGAATGGGAACAGAGCTCTTTTGAAGACGTTACCCATAAATTATCTGCCACTCCCTGCTCCCCCCAGCTCTACCAGCTCCCCACTCATGCTGTAATTCAAATACCAACTCACAGGCGATGGGTTTGTGCCATCTTCAAACGTTTGTTCCCATCTGGGACCACGATTTGGTTCCTGCGGGAGCAGCACAGAATCTAACACCAACCCCCAGCCCTCACAGAAGGGTATCGTAAGATGGGCAGTGAAATTCTTTCTTTGTTTCTCTTTTCCTCCCCTTCTGCCTCTAAGCATCATCTAGTCCGATCTGACAGCCCAAAGAGGGATGCACGATAGAGAGGGCAGGGAGCAGTCGCTGGGAAGTCAGCATCAAACAGCACAGGAGATAATCATCTTGCCTTGCTTTAAAAATAAGGCTGTTTAGATGCTTCTTTTTTGTTTTTTTCCTGGCAATTTTGAGATTCCCACAAGAGCTACAACCTGGGACACCACACGTTGAGTTGGTATTCCAGCCAGGACACATGGGACTGGCTGCCTGAGACTGCAGCCACGCGCAGTCATGCTTAAATCCTCATCCCTCTTCCTCCACAGGCACAGGGAGCTATACCAACAAGCATCTCCTGTCTAACCAGCCTTTGAAGAACCCAGATTCGGAAGTGCTTGTCCTTTCCCTGAGCTTTGTCTGCACCTGGCTACTAGGGGAGACATAAGCTGGGGACCCCAGAAAGCGGAGGGGAGGATGTTTCAGAAATAGGCCCATCTCTCCTCTCTGTTAGGCCTTAATGTTAACAAGCCAGACACAGGAAATGGAGGCAGACTAATATTTTTGAGAACAAAGTTGAGGCACAGAGATTTCCAGTTACCAGCCCTGCATTTCTTTTTTTCATTTTAGGGTGCTGCAATGCCAAGTCCATTCCCAAATGCTCACGATGCCTGGGCAGGAATACCTACAGATGGAGGAGACTCCAGTAGGCTTAAATCTGATTTTAGTACCTATTTCTTAGCGTTGACCATAGCAGTCACTTGTCATGACTCTGGTGCACAAAGAGTCACGAGCCCTCCCAGTCATCCAGGTTAGAGTAGATGAATTTCTCGATTGGTCTGCATGTCCCATCCTTGGAGAGGAAATAACCTTGGATGCCACCAGGTCCGTCCATCATTCCAGAGCCAGTATCGTTGCAGGTCCCCCATTTGGCACAGCGTGCCAAAGTTGCCGGAGCCTTCTGCTCTGTTTGCACAGTAACACTTGCAGCTGTGTTTCTTATTAAGAAGTCAGGAATTCATGACCTTTTGCAGTGCAGAGATCTGGAGATTACTTGCCAAAATAAAGTAGTCTATAAACCCCACAACTGCTGTGTGCACATCGCTGACAGAGGAGAACAGCAAGACACCTCTCAGTGGAAACAGTCCAGCCTGATAAGATCTGTGGTTGAGAGCGCGCGCGTGTGTGTGTGTGTTGCACAGCAGATACTCAGTGCGGGGACCACGAAAAGCATTTTTTTCTTTTCTCACTGCATGGCTTTTGCTGCTTGCTTCATACAAGTCTTTCTGTCAGAACAACCTGGCCTGGTGGAAGTGTGATTAGATGTTACACCCACTCCAGGGAAAATGTCTGCAGAGGGGAGCAGGTTGTGGTAGGCAGGGGAGGGTGCATACTAATCCTTCTGCTGCTCGTCACCTCTCCAAGGCTTCCAAGGCTAGCAGAAGGTGTGGAGCTGTCAAATCCATTACACAATCAAGTCCTTTCTCCTCTGCCTCGTTTTCAGACCTTGTCCAGAAGCAGTAAAATGTAAACGAAAAGGAGAAGACAAGTTGGAACTCATCATGTTTTTTTCCAATACAAGAATTAGGAGGCATCAAATAGAAGAAGCAGGAGATATGTTCAAAACAAGCAGGAGAAAGTTCTTCATCCTGTGCAGAGTCGGGCTGCAGATCTCCTTGTCACAGGATACTGTGGATGTTAGACCTTTTTGGGGGTGCAAGAAGAGATTTGAGAAGTTCATGGAAGATAAATTTATAAACTTCAAAATACCACGTCGTACTACGATCCTGGAAACCAATCTGGGTCAGAAAGCCTCTGGGCTGTGTATGGGGGTTACTGGGAAAACACTGCAGCGAACTGCCATTCATGATTGCTCCATTTTCACATTCTTTCTTAGAATTGCACCCCTGGTCACTGCCAGAGACACAGAACTAGATGGACCTGCAATTGCTCTTATGTTCTTTTCTCAACAAAAAGACATGCTAATGCTTGTATGCTGACAGTTAACTTTTGGGCTCTGAAAATACATCTCAAATATACACATAGAGATTATTTCTTTTCTGTCCAGGGAAGAGTGCATCCCAGCCATTAACATCTACCGTTGGAGACATCTAAAGCTGTGTGAGTTGAATCCTACCATTCCTGCCCACAATCAGTCCTGCACTCGCTGAACTTCCCTGCAGAGTCCTATGATTTAAAGGTTGTCTTGGCTTTTGCACTTTGCTGGGTTAGCCTCAAAAAGTAATTTTCCTTTGCCCCTGAGGGCTGTGTGCTTGTTCAAAATGAACGGTATGAGGGAGTCTAGCAAACCTTAGCCTTCTGCACCACCTGTATGTGACCCTGCGGTAGCTCTAGGTTAGTCATCCTCAAACTGGTCCCAACAACATCACAGAAGCAGCAGTGTTGAGAGCACCCGGGAAGGAGGTAAAGGTCAGGGACACAAATAACATCAAGGTGTGGGATTAAAAGAATCTTGAAAGTGTCATCTGTGAGTTCAAAAGTGAAGTCACAAAGAGAGAAGGCATGAATAGCTGTTGCCATAAAATACTTGGACTCCAGAAGCTCTATGGTTCAGTAACAAGTGATGATAGCACCCAAATCCATGCAGTCGGCATAACCCGTATTAAACGAGAGAAGTAGTTCACGATACATGACAGCAATTTATTTAAACTGGGGAATTCTTATCTCCCGGGAGTAATTCCAGAAGGCGGGACACGTCCTTGGTTGGGTCTGTGCTCTTGGTGACTTTAGCAAGAATGCAAGAAAAAATGAAAACCAAATCAATCCAGATAGCATGTGCTGACAACGTTAAATAAACAGGTGAAAAAAGGATAGAGTACCAGATAATTACACAGACCAACAAAGAGCCCATGGCTGACTGTGGCTCACATGAAGAATCCCGTTCAGTGCAGGGTCAGTATACACTGCGCTGACAGATCAAGGATGTTCTTCTGAAAGGGATGTAAGTGATCACTACTTCCCCAAATAATGTGGAGCCAGTATGAACTCCCAGTGCAGTGCAAGGCTCAGAAGCCAAATGTTAACTCTAGGTGTGTAAAGAGGGGAAAAGATCCAGGTAGTGTGTACAACAGTGAGCATTGATCTACCTGCACACTAGCAGGGCCAGTCTGGCAATCTTCTCTTTACAGGTGCTGTTTCTAAATTGGCAAGAGCTCTGGGAAAAGCTCCAGTGATGACAAGTCTGGAAAAGACTTAGAAAGCTCAATCCCTTCAGTTTATCCAAGACAGTAAAAAGTGACTTTAGTCTCGGCTGGTTCTTCTATGTGGGAGCTGAGATTTCTGATGGTGAACAGTAGAGAAATGGTTAACAGCAGCCAGATGTTAGTTAGATGTGTCAAGCAGCATTTGTCTAAGTGTAGACAACTACATCTCAGTTTAGTTACTCCAGGCCCTTATATTGCCAATAGACATCCAGCCAACGCAGCCGATAGACCGTAGGGTGAGATTACTTTCATCCCAAAAGAGACAGCTAAAATAGGGCAGATGGATCCCACCACAAAGTACCTTTTTCTCTCCTTTGACTCTGAAGGGACTCTCGGGTGATTAGCTCAGCTGTGGACATCTACACTGTAAATACGTAAATTTAGATAAGATGAATCCAACCAATTCAGGCTAGAAATGATGTACACATCTTCTGATGGCAAAGGTAATGAACCGTTGCAACAACATATCTATATTTACAGTGGATTCTCCATCACCCGGGGACTTCAAATGAAGACTGAACATGTTCTAACAGAAAATGCTGTAGTTCAACCATACGTTAAAAAACTGACACAAAGGACCAGAGGCCTCGTCTCTGTTTTGTGTGTGGGTTTGGTAAGAACAATCTTAAAAAAATCTTAAAAAGATTTTGAATCAATGTCACGAAAGACTACTAAATATTTCATCAGTTCAAGATCTACAGTTCATCATGTTTGGTATTCAAATACACTTTGCACAAGGCCACTTGAAAAATTAGTATTTTCAGCCTCTCACACACTCTTTTTCCTTTTCTAAATAAGAAAGCATGGCAAGCAAGAGAAAGGACTACTCTGCATAACTATGATTTGAGCCTTTGTTATAGTCAAAATTATTTGTGTCTTGCTGTCAAAGGTGCAGCAAACAGAGAAGCGGTGGCCTTGGAAAAGCCCCCATAAAAATAGCATTTGGTTTTGCTACTTTTTCCTGTTGTGCTTTGTTTTCAAAAATTGTCTCATTTGAAAGAGGGAAGCTGTTTGGCCACAAAACGCAACTGTCATCTATCGCAGCCTGAAGACTTAGAGCTAGAAATGTCAGTGGCAAGAGGGGGAGGGGAAAGGAGACTACAGCCCTTTCTCTTTTGAAAAATATTCTATTTGAATTCTCCTCCAAAACCACAGGGGAAGGTGGCAGCCATGCAAACTGAAACCATCTTCATTCCGCTGGCCAGCATTGTGCAGAAACCTTCCTTACACAGACAAAGTACTTTTCTCATTTCTAGAGTGGTCCCGTTGTGGCTATCACATCCACATTGCACCTGGATGGGAATTATCTGATAACTCTTTTTCTTTGGAAAGTGTCAATTAATTGCAACTCAGACTTTCAAGGAAGCGTCTGAACAAACACGTTCTCTCTGCCAGCATGGCTGGTCCTACAGGTGGCTCTTCAGGATCTCCTGTTGCAACTGCTCCACTTTGCTGGTGGTTCAGTGCCCACTGGAGACAGGACTGGGATCACCACATACTGTGTGGGAAGGAGAAGAGAAGAACTGACACATACTCCAGCTTTGACAACAAAACTGTCCTTTCCATTCAAATTTACTTGTATTTTTCTGAGGTAAAAAAACCAACATATTCAGATAAAGCAAGCTTAGAAGACCCTTTACCATAGCATCAACTTCTGGCTTACAGATAATATAACATGTAAGAAATGCATTTGGCTCACCACATTTTTTGTTGCAAACATAACAACAACATGATGGTAAGAAGGGACCACAGATCCAAAGCGGTAATACTGTGGCAAACAGTCCTGGATACAGTTATCTTTTGAGTCACCCTTCCTGTCAATATTTATAGAGGAATAAAAAGCTCTGGCTGGAAATGAAGAAGGTTATTTTACTGGAACGATGGGCACATTTTGGCTGCTAAAATCATCCACAAAGCATTTAAATAGCGATCACATGCTGTGAATCTATCATTGGACACGGAGACTTTGAAACAAGTCCTCAACAGCCTGAAACACTGGAAGATGGACGGAAGGGTTTTTTCAACATAAGTGGAAAAACCTTGTTCAAGAGAAACACGATTCTGCACCTCCTTTGCTCTCAGTTTCCTGGTCCGTCACTGCTTGGTTTCTGAAGTATGCCTTTCCATGGGCCACGGATTGAGGTTTCAGAAAAGGCTAATGGACTATGGCCTGAAAACTGGCTAAAAATTTGAATATATCACTTTCCCTTGTGCCAAGGTGTTCAAGTAGCACTGAAAAGGAAGAGCTAGCAGTTAAGATACCTGGCCGTGACTTTGCATCTTTTCTGCATTGATTGCATGTTTAGATTGGCAGATTCTTCTAAGGAGGTTTCTCAAAGTCTTCTTTCAGGATAATTTCACTTTGTCTGACTACATAGACAATTTGTATTAAGGAGCTATACCCAGAAACATGGATATAAGAAAATGAAAGATGAATTTTCTACCACATCATGTGAGAGACACAAAAGAAGTGAACCAGAATACAAATATGTCCTCCAAAGGTATTAAATGGACAACATATCTCTCTTACCAACCAAGCAGGAGGGGAGGAAAACATAGAGTTCTTGCTATTTCTGGCTTCATCTGCTCTAGTAAATTAAGCAGTGCCAGGAAATGTTCCCTGCTACTGGAACTTGATGAGACGTACTTGTAGATCAATAGCACAGTCCCTGGCTGGTTTATGCTCATGCCAACAAGCACTGTCCCAAACAATTCCTGGAAAGACCCGTTCCCAACATGCAGCTTGCGACTTCCTTTGCTTCAAATGTTGTTTGAGTTCAATAAAATGAAAATGGGATGTTCCATGCTGGTAGATTTTACTAGGTACATTTGATTTCATAGTATAGACAAAACTTCTAGGATCTTTTGGTTTCTTGCCCAAATCCATCCTCTTGTGTCAGGAATGACAGTGAAAGAAGCTCACGATCCAGGTAATTTGGAGTCTCTAGCACCAAGGGAATCCCCTCCAGAAGATGTGCATGGGTTATGCCCTCAGCATCACTTTAGGGTCAGGAAGAACAGAGCAGGACAGAGCAACTGCCCCCAAGCACTGATGGGGGACACTGGAGAGTAGTTCAACTTCCAGGTTAAGACAGTTAGATTTGGGTGCCCACACTTACGTGTCTACCTGGAACACAATTCACAATGTAGTAAATGCAGATCGAGTCAATAGTGTCAACGAAGCCTGTGAGCCATCCAGCTCATCAAACATGGACACCTATGGACTCAATGAAGTTGCCCACATGTAGACATCCAGGGGCACAGACACCCTGTTGGCTCCAGAGGTGCATGGGGAAGCTGCTCAGTGTTGGCTCACAAACAGAGCCATGCACTGGAAGGCTCTTAGTACTCATCTGCTTGGGAAGCTGCATTTCTAAAAGTGCAGGCATGAATTTAAACTCTTCCAGTTACCAGCTTGATGCCTTTTGTGCATGAACATCCTCATTTAAAAAAAAAAAGAAAAAAAAAAAAGGTAATTTGGTAGCTTGCTTGTTCATGAATAAATCTATATTGGTACAACTAGTATTGCATAAGTGAATGCTAGTGGCAAAACAAGAGCATTTTAATTATACCAGCATATCAGAAAAAAAAAAAAAAAAAAAAAAAAAAACCAAAAAAAAACCAGGCCATGTTCATCAGCTTTGGAAGAAAGAA
>VYXH01009555.1:811240-841424 GCA_013397275.1 Burhinus bistriatus
AAAAAAAAATTTAAAATAACACAAAAAAAAAAAAAAAAAAAAAAAAAAAAAAAACAAAACCAAAATAAAACCAGGCCATGTTCATCAGCTTTGGAAGCAAGAGACAGCAGCCGCTTTCTGCTCTCATAACTAGAGAGGGAATGAATCACAGCAGTCGACCTGGATTCACAGTTCTGTGTAACGACATCTAATTTGGCCCTTCTCCTTTCCTCTCCAAGTGACTGGGTTAAAGCTTATCCTGTTCCTACACAGTGAGAGTGTTTTACCTTCATCCAGCAATTCTTCACGCCACCCAAAAGCTTCCCACTACTACAGTGGGCTTTAATATGGTTTTTAAATAAGGAACAAAGCTCTCTGCAGAGCAGCAGCAGCATGGCATCTGCAAGCAACCACTGTCTTATCCCTCCTGCTCATTTTTCAGCCGTAGTATGTTTCTTGGCAAAATCAATTCAGCAAATGTCCAGATTTATAGAGTTCAGCCACGTGGCAACCTTTTTCAGGGCCACATGAACAGCTATTATTTAAAGCCTTTTACTGTGTTCGTAGAGAGGAACAAAGTGCACTTTCCCATTAAAGATTTAAAGCCTTTTTGTGGCAAAGCACATGTCACCATGAAGGACACCTTGGGTCTTGCATATAGATGCATCTTGTGCAACTTCCACTGCAGGATCAACGGGCTGATGCTTGAGAACATTTCTGATCCTACCATTAGGTTGCAGGATAAGATCTTTCTCAGGGGATTATGAAGTGCCTCCCACATTGACATCTAAAGGCATTTTATTCTGCACAGTGCAGTGCAAAGCAAAGACATCAGAAATATCTTGGGGACAAGAAACAATTCACCCATGTTAATACAGTGCTTTTCCCAAGGACTTTGAGCTCAGAAGCAAAGTAGATCAGGCAGAGCCAGATATTTTTGTGCATATACATTTGGGAGGCATGAAAATGTTGTCACTTCTTCAAGAGTTTGTTACACCTTCTGCTGAAGCGCCCTGTTCCCCACACCTGAGATCTGGACTGCATCGTGTGCGCATCTTTAACAGCATCTCCTGAGTTACCCTGGCTGGGTCGCCTTTACCTGGGTCAGCCCAAGGCAAATGGGAAGAAATGCAGCTGGGCTCAACCTGCCTGGGAAGGGAGGAAGCGGTGTGACCTCCTCCTCTTTGCTTTGCTGGGGCTCTAACCAGAGCTTGAACTTTATGGGACAACTTACCTGAAAACTTGGCCTCAGGGAGACTTTTAGCTCACCTCAGCTTGAAGAGATGGTCAGGGTGGGGTTTGGGGGAGGATCCGGGGCCATGCCCAGCAGAGGCAGCATCCCTCTTAAGAGCAGGGCTGACTTAACCTGGGAAAGAGGAAGGGGCTGGAAAGGGATTTGGGTGAGAGCAAGTCCTGCTCATCCTTGTTGTGTTTTGCTGCCTCAGCTCTCTTTGCAGAAGCATCTCAGTGGCTCTCTTCATTTCAGGGGAAGTTGTTGGTAAAGGCAAAATCTCCACCACAGTTTGCTTCCTCTCAAAACATAGTTCGAAGTAACACCCTCGCACACACTCCACTTTATGCTTTCCACCTCCCACTTCATAACATATCCTATGACAACTGGATAGGAGGGGGGGTTGGTTTTGTTGGGCTTTTTCCTTGGAGGCAGCTCAGTCTCCGTTTAGCTGCATCCCCTGGGCTTTACTGCACAAAGTGCTAATGGCATGATTTCCATGAGAAGCTTATTCCCAGGTCTGCATGTTAAACACAGTGGGACAGCAGGAGGCTGCAGGAACATTGCAGGCACCAGGATAGCACCTTGGCTAAGCATCCCTCTCCCCACCCCATGCTGCGGTGGGAGGTTGGAGCGGAGCGCTCTGCTCCCCTATAAACAGACTCCCTGCCATAAAAATAGGCCGCCACCAAGTGATGCCAGTAGGAGCACTCTAGTGATTTAAATGATGTACACGGCAGAGAACAGCTTGATTAATTCATATGAATTGTAACTACTTAGGGCTCCATTCATCTGGAATGATCTGTAGTCCTATCTGCAGCAGAAGTTACAAAAGGTCCCCGGCTTTGGTTACAGGTGATGTATTAGTCACCCCCTCCCAAAGACAGCCCAGACGCAGGGAGCTGCTTTGTTGCTACAAGAGTCTACATCGGAGTGACTGAGAGAAAGACAAGGACAAGGGATCTGCTCCTCAGCAGGCAGCGGGGCAGGATGGGGAGCCCCACCAGGCATCTCCCCAGGGAAGGGGGTGCAGGCTGGGGATGGCTAGCCCCAGGACGTAAAGCAGCTGACTCCTTTCAGGATGAAGGCTTTTTTGGAAACACTGCTGTCTTTAGCTGAAGAATCAGTCAGTGGCACGTACATAATGTGTGAGGACATCTGGCTGAAGCTGAATGCTGGGGCCAGCCGCCGCTTTGTCATGGTGGCTCATGGGGTCATTGGGTTTGGGGTCATTGCTCCTGCACATGATTGAAGAGTTTGGCCATAAACTCCAATTTAGACACACGGACACAGGATGAGGCTGTTTTGTGGCAGCTGCTCTGGGTGAAGGAGCCAGGGTCACCCATAGGCCCTCACTTCTATCCAGAAACGGCTTGGCCGTTTGGTTAAGTGGATGAGACAGGGCCTTCATCCTCCTTAAATCAACTCACATCTTTTTGAGCAGCAAAAGCAGCAGTGGGCACATCCCGATCAGCTGCTGAGACCAGCATGTGCCTTGTGTCACCTGCAGCATGAGGAAGAAGTGACTTTCATGCTGGCAGCGTTGGTGGAGACAAAGCCAAGCCTTGGAGAGGCTGGTGCCATGGTGAATGGCAGAGGCAGTAGTCCTGTTCCCTGCCACGCTGTCCGGCATGGCTCAAGACTTGTGCAGACAGGACTAAGCTGTCCCAGGCCTGCTGCCAGATTTGTACCTCCCAGCACCCCGCAGCTGCTGGTCACAACCCGTCCCCACGGAGAGCGATAGTGGCAGTTCAGGACTGGGTCGCAGTGCCACCGTGTGGGCTCTGCTGGCTCTCGGAGTACGGAGGGAGGGACATGGAGTGCTCTGAACTGGATCTGGGTCTCTCCAGCTGGTGACTGATAGGCCAGGGAAATAAAAATACCAAGCTGGAAGCAGATATCCCGGCTTCCCTGAAGATGCAGCGCCTGTTGACTGGCACAACGTTTTTTGTCCAAGTCTTGGGTACTAAGGTCAAATATTTGCTTTCCTGGCAGGCTCCTTTCGAGGGCCTTTGAGGCAGGACCTTCATCAAACTCTCCCCACCGGCTGCCACTCTCTGCACCCAATGGGCTCAGCCTCTGTGGGTCAAGGGCCCTTCACCATCTTCCATCAGCTGTAGGTCAGCAAGGAGTCATACCCAAAGGAAGCATGAACCTCCTTCATCCCCTTTGGCGCAAAGATAGTGTTTGGCCCAAGCCAGCTTCATTTGAATGAGGCTGGATGACTTTGCACTGTCTTAGATAAGGAGCGCTTACACAGCCCATGAATGTTGCTGGGGTGAGAGACAACAGAGAGATGGTTTTAAAAGGCTGGCAGGCCCTGGCTTTTAAAAGTTCCCTGGACGTTTAAACCACCAGTGTTGTACTTGAGCTAGGATTGCCTAGATCACAGATCACAGCACCCAGACAGTTAGTTGTGTCTCAGTCGTGAGTACAGATAGCCAGGAGCAGAAGACACCAGGAAGCAGAAGACCCAGGTCATGTTATTGGAGTCAAGTGCCTCTAAAGGTGCCCTGCTGAGTGAGCTCCTCCACGCTGAGTGAGCTCCTCCAGGACCTAGCAGCTTCTCACAAAACATCTGCCTTCATGCCATACCCTCCCCAGATCACACAGTACCACACCACTGCATCAAACCTCCGCCTGCGCCCATGGTGGTCATTAAACGTAAGCTTGGCTGCCTCCATGCTATGCTGCAGTTAGTCTGGAAGAGACCCACCTCTCAGTTTTCGATGTCTACATGTCGGCTCCTACCACTGAGCCAGTCACCCTCAGCTCACTTTGTAGTCAACGGAGAAAGTGCTCACACCTGAGAAGATATGACTCATTCACCATATTTCAGATATCTGTGTTAGGATGAATGAGCCGTGCTCTGCCTTTGTCGGAGGATGCACTTCTCAGTGTAACTAGACATTTAACAATGTCATCTACCCCCTCCTAGCCCAGCTCTCCCGTCACCACAACAGCTGCATAAAAACCATGCATGTTCTCAGGCAAAAATCCCTTCCCTCGTGTGTTTTAATGCCAGCCAAGTAAAACCTTGTGGTAATGCCTTCAAGCTCTTGTGCTTGCTACCTAAGGAACACGCACAAGAGACTGGAAGCCTCCTTCCTCCCAAACCTTCCCAGCCCATGCACATGTGTGGTCAAATCCTGCTGCAAAGGTCAGCACCTCTGGATGTGCCTGAAATACCCTCCCAAGCTGACACCCATGTTCAAAGCCATCATGAGACCTGGGTCTGAAACAGATCATTGCCTTCCTGATTGATGGCCCTACCCTGCTCCTTGGTCCCCAAAATACACAGCTACTTCCCTCACTGTCAGGGCAGGCTGCAGAGTGCCCTGGCCTGCAGCGTATCAAAGACCTGTGCTCCTTGTTTGGGGCCATCACAGTGTCAAATTAACTGACCTGCTGCCTGTAACAGCTTTAGGAAGCCTTCAGCCTAGGTGGTGGTGGCCTTGGTGGAGGGAAACGAGAGAAGATGTTCTGGTCCTGGGCAGGAGGATTTGCTGTCAGATCTCTTGCCACCCTACACATCCCGCAGCAGCTCTCTCCCGAGCCTGTCATCACCGGGTTTTTCCTGGCGGGAGTCTCTGGAGACTGGAGCAACACTCACCGTCCCACAGCACTGAGTCACCAGCAGGATTCCCAGCCAGGGCCATCCAGGGGGCATAAGGCTTTCCTCCCCAGGGCTGCCAAATATGTGTCAGCTTCTTGGAGACTCTCAGGCCTGGAGCTTTCCTGGGAATTTCCCAAAGAGCCTGACCGGGCTGGGTGACCCAGCTCCTCCAGACAATACTAACAGCAGAAGAGGCTCTGCAGCTCCATCTGTGCAACAGAGAACATCAGGGTGCTCCCTAACCAAACACCACTTGCCCTCATTGCCACAGGCACCCGGATGGCATCACTGCAAGGAAGCTTTTACCTCCAACCCATCTGCCCCCCCCAAGAATTAAACAAAAGCCTTGTGGTCTATGGCTGGCACAGCTTGTGTCTGAGATTCACCTCTGAGAGACACTACCTGGATGTACTCCAGGGCACGGCTCCAGCCTTATGGTGTCCCTGGCTAGGTGGCACAAGGAAGATGTTCTGGCCCTTCAGTGTTGCAAAGACCTGCCTGGTGCTGACACTCTGATCTGACGGACAAGTTGGTCAGTCAGCAGGGGCCCTGGGGAGGAATGGGGAAGTGGAACTGGAGATATGTCAGCAATTAACTTGCTTTCTCACTGCAAAACACACCGATGGGTAACCTCAATGAACACTTCTTGGAGGTTTCGACCTAGATGGTCTGAGATGGGGCAGGAGGTAGATGGAAAGAGGGGAGAAAAGAGAGTAAACTGAGGGCTTACTGAGCTGGTACATTGAGGACTTATGCTAATATTGACTGGGTCTGGAGCATCCAGACCCACATCACAGGTGACCCTGTGAAACTCACGGCTGAAGAGTTTCTCTCCTGGCTGATTGTCCAGCATACCTGGGGCTACCAGCACCAAATACAGCACTCAGAATAGCTCCCCTGTGCCCACTTGCTCGTATTTTGGCATTCACCAGAAAATTCCCCACCAGGGAACACAGTATAGCTTTTTAAAGCATGAAAAAGTATATTGTGGTTCCAACAGTCATGACTTAAGACCTCAACTCTTCCCCTGAGGGCCCTGTGGTGAGCTGCCCTCGTCTGCCTTGCTGTCTACAAAGCTTTGTAGTATAAAGTGAGCTCTCATGAGCAAAGAGGTGGCCTTGATGCTCTTGTGGCCAAGCTAAATGTAGCAGTTGCCAAAGCCCTTGGCATGCACAGCTGGACCCACTGCAGGTGAGACTGCTCTCCAGCAAGCCCAGCAGGCTCTTCTGGAAAACAAGCAACCAAAGTGGGGGATGTGGCAGAAGACCCAGCACAGAAGCAAACTGTACCAGTCCTTCAGGAATGAGAGGATGTTCATTTGACAATGCAGTTCTTACTGCACTGATGAGCTCCTCTAACAAGGCACTGCCTCAGCACACCAAATCACAGCAGAGGGATGAAAGGAATAACAACCTGCAGATTCAGCTCTTTTTCCCAGTAACTGCACCCAGAGAGCATTGGGCACAGACAAGAGCACTGTGGCTTTGCTTCCCCTTGTCGTCTGTGCTCCAGTGTTACTTGTCCCCCCCCTTACCTGGTCACAGCATGGTGTATCAGGCACCTCTCCCTTGCTGGAAGAGGGTCACAACCTGAACAACAAATCCCACAACACTTTCCCTACACCTCCTAGCAACACCTATCACAATTTATCACTTAAGCCTGCCCATTCCTACAGTCTTGCTAATTAGCCCTTAATAAGGCTAACCATCAGTTCCCATCCCCACCCTGAGACTACATCTCCTCGCTTGTCCTGCCCATTTCCCTACCTTGTGTCTACCTTGTCTGCTCAAGCCAGGAGTTTTGCAAGGACTACTGGTGGCTGTACCTGTGTAGTGCTCACCAGCACAGGGTTCAGGGGCTTCTTCTGCGAAACTATGGGTGAATAATTATTTCCAAGCTACTGGCTTGTTGTCTCGTCTCATTTACAGCAGGCAAATAAACTTAAGAGCAAAGCACAAATAGGCTTTAAAGTGTTTACAAGCTTCTCTAGGCATCAACTACTCTGGCTCTTGTGTGTCACCTCCTCCAGCTCAGGGCAGGACTGTAGTGGAGGCTTTTCAGCAGCCCAGGTGACACTTCCCTAAAGAACAGAACAGTCGCACTAAATTAGGGCTGTGCAAGAAACTTCTGCTGCAATAACTCCTTTTCAATCCCCCCTCCCTGAGACCTCCTGAGAGAATCTTCCATGTTTCATGGAGACTTGCAGGCCAGGAACGAGGAGACATTGCACATGGTTGGTCCCACCAGCCCTGCTCCCACCCAGGATTCATGGCCTCCTTCCCTCTCTCTCAGCACTCTGATCAAGAGACAAGAGTCCTGATACGGTATTTTATTAGTAGAAAGGAAACACGCCTCCAGAAAACATCCAAAAAGCTTAAGGATTTAAGATGCTAGAAAAACCATAATTCATAGGCAACAAACACTGGCAGATTGTGTGCCAAAAGTCTCATCTAACAAGAGAGTGATGGAGCGACTGCTCCCATTCCTCATCGCCAGCATGCAAGGGCGGTTGTGCAATCTAATTGAAAATGTAAGTGTAGAGGACTTTGGTCCTCTGCCCTTATTATCTGATGGTCTGTACAAGGTTCTCAAGAGCTGGTTTATTAAATTTAATAGATCTCAAGTGTTCCCAAAATCTATAAATGATGAATTCCTGGGAGGGAGAAGGCATCCTTTAAATGAGTTGTTACTCACCAGAGCTGTAAACTACAAAATACAAATTGTGAGTGGGTTATTTAATCTCATTCAACCATTTGGTAGAAGAAGGAGACATCACTGAAAGACTCGTGCCCACAAACTTGCTCATTTTTCCCAACGGTATCAGATACAGTGAGAAAAACATATATATCGCTTCTGTTTCCCACCCGTGTGTGCTTTATCAGGAACAGCACAAACCAGCACTGAGCTTCCTTTATCTGCATCCCAGCATCCTTGTGTCGTACTCAGAGAGCTAAATCCTCCATGAGATGGTCCTTTGCACTCCCTGCGGATGCTGCAAAACCGAGAGTCTCCCAGGAGCTCAGCAGCCTTCGTTAAAAGCTCAGGCTCACACAAAGTGCTAACTAACTTTTGCCAAGGTTAGGAATGACGCCGTGAATAGCAGTGGTCAGGGCTGAGCAGGTAGAAAATGCTGAGCTACCCACAGCCTGGCGTCTAGACCAGCACATGATATATGCAACCCCCATGCAGCCCCCGTGCAACCGGGGGTTTTACTTTCCTCTAGTTGTTGCATCATAAATGAGGTTGTTACAGGCTGTGAGCTTTGCTCTAGCTTTACCTTCCTTCAAGGACAACTGAGGAGTGCTTCGGGTCACGTGGTGGATGAGTTAACGCAGGCTGCTCAGTATTGGCTCAAAAGAATCCTTTTCCCTGCTTCATACGGGAAAATGGGTATTTGTTCTACTTTTCATTTCCCATTACTTTTGGAAAAGAAATACGGCCTCATTTAATCTACAGAAAGATGTTCACAACTCAGCATTGTGGGAGTAGAAGATGTACGCAGAAAATCGGTAGAAAATAGTTAGGCTGTGCTGAACGTGTTATCACTTGGACTTTGATCCCTCTTCTCCACATCTCTGCCAGCACAAGGGACCTGAGTACCTTCTGATCAGCTTTCGGGGGGGGGCTCACACCTCGGGCAAAGGTGCTTTTCACTTTGCCTGACACAGCTGCAGGGGAGCTAATGCAGCTGGAGCCAGGGGTGGGTGAACGAACAGGAAGACCAGGAACACTTTGATTTGGAAGAAGACAGCTGTCCCCAGCCTCTTACTGGGACACTTTTCACTGGCACGTGCAGTCCTGGCTTTTACTGACTGGGAATCAAGAGCTCAATGTGTCCTTGAGAGTCTCTCCTGAGTTACTACAACACTGAAGCTTACTATTCGAAGCAGGAGATTGTTGCAAAGGCTAAACTCAAGGGGTGGGAAAAGGAAGAACAGGAGAAAAGTGCCTAATTCAGAGACCTTTAAAGGAAGCAGATGCTAAAATACGAAGCGCTGTGAGGGAGCTGACAGTGTCACCTTGGCAGAGCAGGCTGGGCTCTGCCTTTGGGAAGTGGAGCACCAGCTGCGGTGTCTCTTCTCGCTGTTCACAGCACCAGGAACCATGCGGGGCTGTTGCCTACAGCCCTGGTGCCACAGTGCTGGGCACAGCATGGATGGAAAACAAATGGAAAGATCATTTTTCTGCAAAGACCTCCCAGTCTAAATGCCCGGAGACATAACAGAGAAGAAATTCCTTGGCTGAGCTGTAATCCTGTGTATAGGATCTGGCCACACAAATACACTCCACGCGGCAATCCTGTTTATGAAAATGATGGATGTCACTTCCTCTTCTTTGCAACACACCAGAAACAAAGCTCAGGCGGTTTTCCTTGCTGGGAAATCTGTGCCTGCTGCCCCGGCAAGGTCTGTACCTGAGCAGATGGGTTCCCGCTATGTCTCACTGTCAGTTAGATGAGAAGGAGTCATGTTATGGCTGAAGTGCATTTGCAAGAGGACTTTGCAGCTTGTCCCCAAAGACCTCTGCCATGTCTTTGTGGCTTTTTCAGGGTGGGATATCATTGTTTCTTACAGAAGGGCGTTTCACGGCTCTAAGTTCACATATGTATTATATACTTGCTCGGTGACTACTGACTTCAGCTTCCCAAGCCCACAAGTGCGTTGAACCCAGGGCACTGGCAGAGAGGAGCAAAGGAGTAATGCAAAATCCTGCCATGGTGGGAAGCAGTCTCCGCTTTACCAAAGCAAGCACAGAAAGGCTTCTCAGGAACCCAAACACTCCTGTGAACTTGCATGATCTGGGGACCCCACTGCTAGCCCCAGCTCTGACACCACAGCACCAACAACGTCCACAGAAGGAGGAAAAACCTCTTGGGTTTTCACCCGCTCACTTTCAGTTCCTTTAAAATTCTATGGAAAGGGGATTTCCAAAGAATTGTTCGTTCTCATGTGTTATCACATACTGTGTCCAGCGTGGAGCGCTACCTCTTTTTGACCCGTGTTGGAACCGGTGGTGCTTTTTCTTGTGTTTCTTCCAAATTTGCATTCTCATACCCCTTACTGAAGAGAGCTGAAGCTGTTAGTCAGGCACGGATATGTATATCCAGCAATCCCCTCTTTAATAAGCATCCTTACCCTGGTGCAGCTGCTTGGCCCGTCACCAGTAATATGTCCCTGTCTATTTGGATCACAAGGGAACGTGATCTTTCATGTTGTAGGAGATTTACATATGACATTTTCACTGGAGCAGCATAATGAAACCCCACCCAAACCCTCAAAGCTTCCAGGAAGTTCAGATACAAATTTTGCAACTTGGGACCTATTTTTATTTGGCTTTGTTTTTAAACCTCTTTTTCTTCTCCCTTTGATGATTTTCCCTGCTGTTGTGGACAAATGAAAAGCAATCAGAGTCAGTACCGCACAGCCCGGGATTGCTCCCCAGCGCCCTGGTCCAGCTGTGCACCCTGTCCACACCCAGGTCACGTGTTGGGAGGAGACAGGAGGTGGCATGTCCCCTTCCCCAGGCCACAATGGTGAGGTGCAACGTGCCCTCCCATCTGGATGATCAGGGGACCACAACTGCCCTTATCCTGCACTCTAGACACCACCACTGTGGAGGAAACCACTGCTGTGGAGGACATTACCCCGCACAGGAAAGCTTGAAGGGAAATTATGGCATTTGGAGGAGAAAACCACCTTCGCCCTGGCAGGCAAACATAAGTCTGAACTCACTTCCAAAATATACAAGACACATTGCAAACCCTCCATCCCAGACTATGACAACAACTTCATCTCCAGAGCTCCCTAGAGAGAGCGAGCCTTGGTGTGCTGATGGTGTGACAATGTACTTCACACGGGTCAGGCCAAGATTGGGCCACGTGTGCTAAAGCCCATCCCACTTGCAGTTATCCCTGGCTCAGCATCACCTGGGACTTTGAAAGAGCCTTCAGGATCAGATGCAGGTGTGTGGACAACCAGCAGGAGACCTAAGCCTGCCTCGACCTGCTTCTCACCCACGTTGCACCTCCTGGCACAGGAACAGCCACCATCAGGAGAGCAGCTAATCTGCCACAGATGAAAGCAAACAGAGAAGTGTCCTCTCCTAACTCCTCTTCTCCCTGGGGAACCTCAAAGACTAGGACTGTCCACAGGGATGCTAAGAAAGGGAGCTGGTCCCTCACTGTCTGGAAGACAGCAACCCCAGGAGAAAGCGAGGTGGAGAGTCCAGGTGTCCGACCCTTGGTCGGGCTTGCCCATTTCCCTGTAGCCCAGAGGCCAATAAGAAGGCATGACGCATGGAGTTGGTGTCCACAGTTGTCTATTCTCAAGTGACAGGATGGTAAAAATGATTCACAGGGATTTGTCAACAGTCTGTAAAATCTCAAACAAGTTCAAACCTTGGAGGCCTGATAGCTTCACTCAGTTTCCCACCATTCACAGAACCACTAGGAATAGCTTAATAACCACGCTGAACCAATCTAGAGGTCTGCCCGGGCTGTATGTCTGCACAGCTTTAGAGCAAGTGTCATAAATGCACCCAAAATGTAGAATCATCTATCTAAATGTATGCATACACACCCACAAAAGGTGTTTTTCCTTAACATTGTATCTGCAGATCATCAGCATTTGGCTTACAACATGATTCCTATTATCAGAATCTCACTTTTAAAGTAATTTGTCTGACCATCAGGTTTATGTGGAAAATAAAAATGCAACTTGGGAAAATGAGAGGGAGGAGGCAAAGTGTTTTTCAAGTGATCTCAGTGGCTGATTTTGTCCCAGCCTTGGAAATGGGTACTGCTAGGGAGAAACTTAAAGAGCACATGAAAATGTTAATGAAGGTTGGAATGATGTCTAGTATCCAACCCAATAATTCTCCTCCCAGTAATATCTTTAAGCTTCATACTTGGAGTTCAGTAGGTCATAAATTTTGCCTGCTCTGAAGCTAACTGGATCCACGAGATGTAAATGTATTACTCATTCACTGGTTAATTTGTATGCTCATTGCTTTCCAACCTCTCCACAAATTGATTTTTAGATTCGTTATTTAGCCAGGAAGATATTTCCTGGCTCGTCCCTTAGAAGGTCACAGAGCAATGTGACGCTGCTGACTGCCACAGGGAAGCAGAAAGTCAAGTAGAGGGCTGGAGAACAAGTGTCCCCATCTTAAGCTCAGTCAAAAGTCAATCAAGGTGCAAGCTGCACTTGACAGATGTCTGTTCAGAGCTATGGTCTGGGCAGGGAAGCAGAACGATGGGGTGGTGGGCCAGGGAGAAGGGAAGTAGGGCAGAAAAACAGCTGAGCAGCACGGGCCTGGACCAGGATGGTATAAGCTTACATCTCCGGGTGATCTCTTTCTTCTCACTTTCATCACTCCGTACTCTGTCTGGATTCATTCTGAACCCCACAGGCTGGTGGATCTCTGTCCTCTTACTGAGGCTCTGCTGGCTTTTTAACCCATTTGGAGGATGCTGTCCAGGCCTGTCAATGTCCTTACCAGCATCCTGCTGTCTCCACAAATTGTCCAAGGTCAATGACTACTTCCCACCTGAGACAAGTGGTGAAAAGTGCAGAAGGAATTAAGCCATCTTGATCTGAGCCCTCTGACTGTTTGACTCGGCGTGGTGTCTGGGTGGTGCGTAGTTCTCCACGCACACTAGGACGGTGGCTTAGGTTGCTGTTTGGCATGTGTGTGAGTGTGTTGGTGTGACATCTGCATGTCAGTGGTTATCCCAACCAGGCCTGGGACCGTAACGCGCCTTGCTCAGTGAGCACTGAGGCCAGCTCTAGGGTTGCCAGCTTATCGTGCCTTTTCATGAAAAGCTGCCGGTGCTTGGAAATGGTCAAGTCCACCAACCTGGAAGCAAGGCTGGAATATGGCTCCATTCTAGGTCTAACATCCCTGCATCTTAATAGCATTTCGGGAAAATTAAACCTCACCTACGAGCAGGAGTTCTTAAAAAAAGGCACAAGGACAGAGCCCAGAGCATTATCAGACTCAATAAACTGAGTCACTACCAGAGTTACACCTCTGATTTGCATCAGACACAAAGCTGCGTGACAGACCTCTGGAAAGCTCTCCTGTCTGTCCCTGCATGGCACATCACATATTCCTATTACACAAGTTCCTCACGTCCATTAAGGGGCGAGTTTCTCTTTCCCACAGGTGCTCATTATATTCTTCCCTCACTCTTCTTTAGGGCGTTACGGCTGTGGCTACACGGCCGTGGCTTGGTTTCTGCTTTTGCTTTTTTTCAGCTGATTACATTTTGACAGTGATTTTGCAGCCTTTATGTACTAGCTCCCACTGTTTGTATTCTAGGAAACATTTACTGCCTGTCTTGCTTGCCAGCACTAGGATTGCTCACCATCCCTCGGGAACAATGAGAAATGATGTGTCAGAATTTACCCGCTTCCCAGCACTCCCTGTTTACTACAAGGACCCCATGGGCAAGAGAACAAATAGATTACTACAATTTATATCTCTCTGGGTAATGTCCTGCAGATCCTTATCTTCCCAACTGGGATATTGTTCACTCTGTTGGGCCTCTTTCAGCTTAGGAGTTGTGTCATAGTGGCATCCATGGTGGTGAAAAATCGCCTGTCTGACAGCAACGGCGTTATGGGAAAATCAAGATTTTTCCCCCTCCTTCTCTCAGACATGCTTATTATAATGTGGTGGAAATTAGAGCTTGGCGGGAAAAGGTTTCTGAGTCCCATTAAAACTTTTTGTGATTTTCAAAGGTTCCTTGTTGCTCAGTGAGACAAAGCCCAGACCTTATGAAGCTTTTCTGGTAAGGCAGAGGTGAAGTGATCACTGTGGCCAAGCCCCAGTGTGGTGGTAGGGTGCTTCTGCTCTGCTCCCAGAAGCCAGGGCTCAAGTCCCCACTGCCAGTGTGTCCAGGTCAAATGATGAACAGGGTTCTTGTCTGTCCTGAAGTGGTTCTGCCTCTTCAACTACCTATCAGGGGTGCCCCATTTTGTGTTCAAATGCCTATTTGAAATGGTGACTTGATCCTGGGATTTCCTCATGCCTTGGCGCTGACCTTTTGGTAAATGATAACCTGACCAGGAGTATGGGAACCTGAGGATCCTCTTTCCCTTCCTTAAAATACTTTCCAAGACTGGCTCAATCCTATGAAAAGGTGTTATTTTTTTGACACATCAGCATTTTCTGTTGAAAATACATTTGTCTGAAAAATTCCCAACCAGCTCCAGTAACAGAAGAACAGCATGTATGGTTTACTAGTGAAGTCCCCCTCTCCTTCATCTTTTACCTGATGTCAACACTTTGCCAAATCTTCATCAAACTAAATCAACAATCATTGTCAGGGTACCCTTCACCTCTCAAGATACCTTCAAGATCACCCAGCAACCATCTCATGATGTTGTACCCTAGGCCTCCATGGTGGTGGTCTCAGGAGCCAGGTGGTCTCAGTTGATCTCAGCTCTTTGCATCTCTGACTCTAGTTGGGTCTTCGACTTTTGCTGCTTCCAGGGTGACTGGAGCTGGGAGTCCCTTCACCAGGACTTTTTAAATAACTCGTTGTGCTCTGCCTCCTCGCAGCCCTGCACTGTCAAGGCAGGCGGTTCAGAGGAAATGGCAAGGAGGGAGGCAGCTCTTCGTGCTTGCAGAAACTTCTGCTGCTTGTTGAGCCTGTGAAACCCATAAAGAAATTTCACTGGGATGGCTCAGATTTCCATTCATGCTCAGCCTGTCCTCAGTGAATAGTGCTTACCACATAAGACCACCACCCTCCGCGCCTCTCAGTCTGCACAACACATCTCATTCATTCCCACACTCACCCAAAAAACCATGAGCATCTTTGTCTGAAGCCTCTTGATGCAATCAGTTGGATTAAAATCTCCATTTAACATTTTCCTTTAACCTCTCCTGCTCAAGTGGGGAAGACTGCCAGACTGACAGCACTGGAGGGGGGACCCTTGCATCCCACCAAAAGGCAGCAATGCTGCAAGGAAGCGGCATGAAAGGCTTCCAACCCATGCACTCGCCTCTCCCAGAAGAGCCATCTCCTCTGGCAAGTTTATTCACTCTGCCTGATCAATCCCAATCTCATTCCCAGCAAAAGGGTCTTATTAGTACTGGCTGAATGGAGTGGGATGTTTGTGGTCTAGAAGATTTTCCCGTAGGAGCAGGAGCTAGACCACCAACCTTTTCCCATTGACCACCCAGATGGCAGTAACCTTTGGCCAGCGTTGGCACGGGCTGGGCTTGACACCGGACGTAGCGCTGCTGAATAGATGGGTTGAAGCCATCTGGGGGGTGAGGATGGGGGAGGATGCAAGGAGGCTGCGGGGAATTGTTTAAGAGAGCTGTGAGAAATATTGGTCGAGTGCTTCCATTTAATTATTCACTCTGCTTAATTTGCTCTTGGACAAGATGAATCGTTCATTGACTGCACAGTCTGGAAACAAGTCCTCCCTGACTAAACAGACTCAGCATTAAATGGTAAAATAAATGGAGGCAAGCAAAGAAAATTCCTCCTGTCAGATTGATCACGTCAGGGCAGGATTCTTGTAGGGAAGCCAGAGCTGATAGAAATATAAACACAAATTCTACCACTTGCCAAAATAAGTTTCTACAGTTTTCCCTTTATTCCAGCTATGATTTTTTCAGGCAGTTTAGTGTTTGCAGAAAATACTGCACTGACAGTGTTGTCAGTGTCACTGCAGTTGGTATCAACTGGGGGTCTGGGTGGATGAGTATCACAGAAAGAGTTGGTCTAACAACACAGCCATTGCCCAGGGTGTCAGGAGACATGATGGGATTCAACTCTACCCACTTAAAACAACTAGAAGGTAGTTTTCAACCCCACCTGTCTTCATAGTCTTCGTAATCTCTCTTCACAGAAAAGTAGACACCACTATGGGGCAACTCATCTGACACATCCATCTCAGGTGTCTGTCAGAGGACAGGAGAAAGCACCTTCCCCAGGGAGCACGGCTCATCTCGGTGACCCCGGCTGCAACCATACAGCTGCAAACATCTGTTCCAGTCAGCCTCATTTTGGGGGTCCCCTCCCAGATCAGGCACTGGCCACCCACTGGCAGGACACGGGCAAGTTGATTCCACTTTCTGCTCTGTCCTGTGCAGGTATGAAATATTTCAGGGCATTTACTAAATACCTAAAGGTATTTATGGGCTATCCAGCCCAGCAGGATCCCCATCTGCATTTGGCTTCAAAGCAGTAATTATATAAATAACGGATGGGTGGATTTACACAGGAGTGAAGCAGAAACATCTTCAGCTCTTGATTTTTAACCACTGCTGACCAACAAAGACTTTTAGACAAACTAGAATTATTCATTTACTAACCTCAACCCTTGAACTGAACGACTGGCAACTGTAACTCCAGTCTGAAATCGTTCAACCCTCATTTTCAGGTTTTCAAAGTAAACAGGACCAAGCTTCACACAATAAAGATGTGAAAATTCTTCCAACACAAATGTCTAAGCCTAGCGCATGCTACATTAATTTTATTTTCCTTCTTTCATCCTGATTAAACTGTCCACTAGTAATTCTTTGCCTCTGGCCAAAGACAAACACAACTCTGCCACTAATAGGAATTGAGTACGTCTGCATAAAAATACAATTAAAGTAACAGTACACTTCACATTTCATGCCACTCAAATTCTCAAGTAGGTCTGTTATTACAGGATTTCTCACGCATTGTTAGAATTTTTTTGCATTACACTCTAAGCAACTGATTTTCTTCTCTGGTCAATCAGCATTAAATGTAATGCCATACATTATCTTGGCTTGGAATAACAATAAATAAAAAAATCCCATCCCAGATGTTTGAGATGTTTTTTCCTCTTTTGAGAAAGGTTTAGACATGTGAAGGATTTTCCCACCCCGCATTAGAAGGAACCCATGGGCTTTTAAAATTTTTGGCAAAACCCAGAATTGCCCAGCCAGTTCCATGCTAAGGAAACTCTCCTGAGATGAGTGAAGACTGACATTCAAGTCACTGCTCTGAGCAAGATGGAGAGGAGGTTTGACCCCAGCACCTGTAGTTTGAGAAGAGACTGCTTTCAACACTGACCCAGTTATTCTGTACCAAGAAGGGAAAGGCATGAACCTTTTCCTTCAGCTGTGATTCCTACCCTGCTCCCAAAGTCAGTTGGACTTGGGACCCAAAGTTTTGGTATTGAAAACAGTCATTTCCTAATGAAAAAAAGTCTCTTCAGAAAACTTCCCCCAGCACTATTGGAGAGAGCTGAATTGAGCAACACCAGCTGACCCAACCCAAGGGTCGAGTCTGCCCTTCAAAGAAAACTTCATCATCCCACAGGGTGGAGAGTTAACCCTTCAGGGCTCTCCTTCCTGAGTCAGTGAGGATAATTCGGTAATCCTCAGTGCCTTTCCACCACGTAACCATTTGCACCCTACTAAAGTGCTGCCACTTGGATTGGGAACACCCATGCTCTCCCTCTGCAGTGGGGACAAGTCAATGTATTGTGGACAGTTTTCTCTCTTGTGTGCTTCAGCCCAGAAGAAGCTGCATATCTTGAGGTTTGGGAAGGTCTCTCTTCTAAGGGCCCTTCAGACATGACACTGAACAGTTGTGAAGGACAGAGTCAGGAATACCAAGAAAGCGCTGGTTGAAAAAGTTAAGTTGTACGAAATCCTTGGCTGACATGCATGAGGTTAAAGGCCAGAATTTCTGCAAAGTGTACCGTCAACCTGGTGTGGGAAACATTTAAACACTTGTGGAAAATTGCAGGTTTATCTGCATTGGTTGCATTACAACAAAAGCCCTAACACACCAACCCATCTCACAACTTGCTCTAAACAACCTCTGAACCTCGTTCTATAGCCAATTAATTCAATCACTTGTTTTATATCTGCTGGAATCCAACTTGAGCAAAAAAGCTCAGCAACCCTTTTTATCGCCTGCCAGCTCTCCAGCAGTCATCAGAGAAGGTTCCAGTAGGTCATAATTTAGTCAATATTTTACTTTACAAAACACATGAAAATCCTTTGACATCAAAAGCAGTAGATTTACAGATGCTGGGCATTTACAGATATCGTTGTTCTGCCAAAGTATGAGCGTGCTCGCTAGTTCAGATTAAACTTCGATTATTTCCTGGGAATGGAAATTGGCACTTGTCCATCAGCTCCCCAAATTCAGTTCAGCAGCTCCTACAGACTGTAACCATCTTTTCTCTCTGGCTTGCCTATACCTGAGCTGCAGTGGTCAGATGCATGCTAGCTCTCAGCATCACCCACAGCCATGTCTTGTGTATAGCTGCTTCACAAATGCATTTGCCTGTAAGTTCGTATCTCATAGGGTAATCTGGCAGGAGATCTAACTGTTTAATAGGAAAAAAAATGGAAATCTTTTTTCACTTGGGCCTCTTTCTCCTTTTGGCAGTACTCAAGAAAATGGCTTGGAAAGCCTCGGGAAAACTCAAGTTCCCTGCAGGTACTTGGCTGTGTTTGCAAAGCAGGAAGACCTTGTAGCACACAAATCTGTTGACATGTGAGTGAGGAAGCTTTGACACCAATGTGGTGGGCAGCTCGAGCTGGGCAGGATGAATCCCACTCATGTGCAGGCCTGATGTGCCCCACGAGCATCACAGAGACCTTAGGATGCCCCTCCAAGGCTCATCATCACCGCGGTCACAGCAAGGAGATACCTGCATGGCTCAGCACTGCACCATGTGGATGTTCCCAAACTTGCTGTGCACAGTGGGAGCGACAGAGCCACATCAGCTTGGCACAGGCACGGCACGTGGCTTCAACATACCTGGACCTGGCGTTGCTCCCAGCAGATCTGGTATGCCAAGGGACTGGTTGTGGAGGTCTACCCAACTGGTAGAGTCACATATGCCCAGTTCAGCTTCACTGGCAGGGCAGGAGTGCAAAACTCACCCAAGGACCAGGAAGACTCCCTGGGTAGCCAACCCACATGGGCCAACCAGCCTTAGCTGGAAGCTGATATGCATGTATCTGTCCTCACGTCCCCAAGGACAGACCATGTATCTGGTGCTCGCAGCGCTGATGCAGTGGTGGGGAAGACTTAGGGGATGAGGACAATGCAGCTATGTTTTTCACCACAACAGGAGGTTTTGCTCACTGCCTTTTTTGGAATGACAGTAATTAAAGTTGGGAGGGATATGGACGGCCCATCTAGCACACCCCTTCAGTTACTGCTGGTTTCCATTCAGGCGTGCAATCGAAGAGGTTTAATTTTACGGTGTTTGTGTGGGGGACAGAAAAGCTTTCCATTTCCCCTTCTTCATTGATGTTTTTGTCCATGAACCAAGCAGTTTCGTTAACAAGTAGGTTTTGCTGAAGATGCATCCACCAGTAAATTGCTCTGCCACAATGTGGGACTAGTGTGGATGGATTTGAATTTGCAGGACTCCTGGTTTCTCTTTCAAAATCTGCATTAACTCCCGAGTTGACCCTTGGCCCATCACAAGCTAAAATCTTCTTATCTTACTGAAGTGGATTGGAAGAGAGCGCCAGTCTCATTAGACCCTTTCCAAAGTCATTTACTTTGGGTTCTGCCTGTAATATTTCTCTTTAGTCTTTATTTTTATTACATTAAATTTGTCTTAGGAGGAAAAGCTCCTTTTATTCCTCGTTCAGCTGAGTGTCACTGGGCTTCCTCCCTGCAAGGAGGACAGGAGACGTTCCCGGTCTCCGCCCTGCTCTCTGGCGGTCTCACCTACCAGCTTTGTTTGGGAAATGGTCTCAGCAGATGCAGCACAGACAGTGGCAGCTCAGCACTGCTCCTTGCTCACCCGGGTGTTTAGTGATGCTTCTTTGAGCACATCTAATTTTCTGCATGGAAGCAGTGCTGGGGAGACCCCACAAACCCGCCAGCAGCACCCCAAAGTGCCCTTTTGGGTGTCTGCTCCTAGCACTGAAGAAGAAAGGCAGAAGATTTCCCCTCTAAACACTCAAAAGGTACAGAAACACTTGCCCCACCAGTTCCAGTGATACTAAAAACACCTCATTTCACCTGCAGGTGCTATCCCCAACCAAATCCTCTCTGCTGTCATACAGCGAGAGCAGAGAAGAAGCTGCTTTCCAGAGATGGGTTGCACCGTGAGGTACAGATCTGCCCTTGAAGAGACATTTCCCTCAGCTTTGCCTTGTGTTCAGTGGTTTGCAAGAGTGTGCGCAATGTCGCTGACATATGCTGCTGCAGGATTTATTCTGCTCCTAGCATGTTCTCAAAGTCCTTCAACCTCACCAAGCAGCGTGCCTCCAACCTGTCCTAAACTCCTCATTGTCCTTTTTCTATGCATCCTGACTGCATCAGTTGTTGCCCAGCTCCCGCCCAACCCACCAGAATGTCCCCTTCGTTCCTTGAAAACCTTTAACAAGCAGTTCAAAGCGTGGGGACTCTTTACAAACCACGATGGGAGCCCGTCAGAAGTGCCGGCGCAAGCGGTGGAGCAGATGTGCCGCGGGGAGCAGGAGGGAGGCAGCGGGGCAGGGGGCCCTGGCAGCGGAGCGGCACGGAGGGGATGGCAGCTGCAAGACAGACGGCTGCTCCGCAGCTCCACGCCGGGGAGAGGGGAAGCCCCTTCCAGCTTGTCCGTGCTGCCGCTGCACGCACACATCCTCATTAATAACAGCCGGCGGATGTGATGGATAGCACTCGGGGATGAGGTACGGCCAACTGCCTGATGCTGCCCCGCAAAAGCCCTATTTAGCCAAAAGCCAGGCAGGTTTTTTTCCTCTGTCCTGCCAGGTTTTGGAAATCCGAGGGATTTGCTTGCTAAGATGAAGTTGCTAGAACGGCCTCCTGTTTCCTGCGGGGTGATGGTGCACTGAGGGTAGCAGAGAACGATGCAGCTGGTGCTCGGGGAACGTTGTTTGTGCTGCAAAACAGGGAGTAGCTTCTCCCAAATGGATGTGTTGCTGCTACTGAGATGTTTTGTCTTTCGGTATGCAAAAGCATTGCTTAACTGGGAAAATAAAAAAGATTCAAACCAAATTCAGATATTGAGTTTTCAAGATATTTGGACCTCTGATCGTCGAGCTTCAGCTGGGTGGGTGGAGACCAGAAAAAAAAGGCAAACCAAACAACAAAAACCACACAGACAGCACACTAACTGGAAGACACTGGCATGAAAAAAGAAAATAAAAGCCATGTTAAAGGCCTCCTTGGTCTCACCCGGGATTGCTATATCATGGGTGAGCAACAGCCTGAGACAGGTTTTCTAAACAGGGATTTTTTTAAGCTCAAAGAGTTTTGCACAGGAACTGGAAGTGACGCCAACATCATGTCAAATTGAAAAGATTCATTGAAACAGATTTAAAAGTTTATTTGTTTCCCTGAAACAACTCTTAGAACATGCAGAGTTATTTCTGACATGAGATTATCCTGGATTCAAGTAAATGTGGTCGTGCTATAAATAAATAAATAAATAAATAAATATGGCCAGTGCATCAAAACTCCCCTAAAATAGAAAACTTTACAGGAAATGGGCTGGAACTTCCAGTGGTGCGAACGAATCTCTCCCCATTGAAACAAGCCAGTTTATGCTGATTTGCCTTAGCTAAGCACCTGGCTCTGATTTCAATATATTTTGTATACTTGAGCGGCAAGCACTGAAAATAGCTACCTCCCTTTAACAAGTGGTCGTCACTGACCTGTGCGGGTGAGAACCAGCCGACCAGTGCTGCAGAGCTTGCTGGTACCGTCTGATGGGACAGGCACAGTCAGACCAGCCTCACAGCCGGACACGGCTCTCAGCATCAGCTGGGGTGTGCTGGCACGCTGGGGCTTGGGTGGGAGCCCTGCAGGGTTTATAATAACAAATGCATGTAAGTGGCATTAGAAATGACGTGATAGAAATCACCTTCCTAATAAAACCGACTTAATTGCTGCTGGGTCGCAGTGTTTTGTATTTCTACAGCCCCTCATCAAAATACTATGACAACCTTAGCACCCGCAAAGACTGCAGAGTAAGAAATGGTAGAGAACAGGACGTGAGGTCCGGAGCTGGAAACGCTTCCCTTGTGTCAAGGCATTTACAGCCCATTTGAGGTCTCAGTGTGACCCTTTGGGGAAGGAAACATTCCGTCCACACTTCAGGTGGGGAAACTGAGGCAGGGATGTGTTATGTCTTGCAGGTTCATCCGTCAGAAGCCACTTCTGAGTCCCAGCAGCTCTCTGCCACTGGTGGGCGAAGTTATTTCTTATGACGCTGTCCCTGCTGTGAGCCAGACCTTGAGGGAGAGGCCAGGGGGTCGTGATCACATGGGGTTTGATTTCATGGGAACGTAGGTTAAAACATACTGAGATTTGTATTTGATACCTTCTTTTGCGTCTGATTTCTAAACCTTTAGAGTCATATTTCCAAGCTTTTCCCACAGACAGCAAGGCTGCGAATTTTCTTAAAATATACCCTACACAAAACAAGCAAGCTGTTAGTCCCCCAAAAATCTCAAGACTCCAGGAGCTGGGGATTAAACGAAGAAAGGAACACTCTCTTCCCACTGCTGTCTGAAAGCTTACGCTACAACCACCCTGTCTGACAAAACAAGGGCCCTTGCACCCTGCAACACACACTCCCACCACCCCATGTAGGGGATGGGGACCATGCTGGGTTTTGTACATTCCTAAAGCCGAACGGCAGCTTTGGGACACTCACTTTGTCCAGGCAGAGACTGCCAAAGGCCACAGCTTTCGTAACAGCACGCACTGGATCAGCCCCTTCTTCCTCCAAAGACATACCTTGGTGGACCCGCACATCTACATCTACCTCTCCGCTGGCAGTGTTGTGCAGAGAGCGATCTAAAATTAGCCGGGTGGATTTAACGTCACACAGCTTCCCTCTGCTTTCGAGTGCTCAGCTTCCTGCTATATTTAGACCAAAGGCAACTGGTAAACAAAGGTTTGGTGCGCTCTACACTGACAGAAATAGGCACTGCAGCTATTTTTATCCTGCAGACGGCACAATGCGTGTCCAAGTTACAACCGGCAGCAATAAATGCATCCCAAAGAGGGTCAAGAAGGCACTGTAAGCAGTGAGCAGTAATGAAACCGCTCTGCTGTCCGAATGCCGGCGAGGTAGCCTTATCTAGTCCCTAATCCCTCCCTTTGTGGCTCTTCACACAAAAGCCTTACAGAAAGCAGATGAGGTTGCATGTCATGCTTTGAATGTTTGGGGCTTTTTTTTTACCTCCAAGTTTTGTATTGCAACTTAAGCTAAGTGGGGCACTGGAAATATCGAGGCATCCTGACCATAGTCTGGATGCATGAGGGCTAATTTAGCTCTGCCCAGTGCTGGCACTTGTGGATGAGGTGCCAGATGTGAAGAAAGAGATCTTACCTTTCAGGTGACCTTCAGGACAGGCTCTGAGACTGAGGCAAGGAGTGGTGTTTCCAGCACATGTTTAGGGTTGATGTTGTTTGTTCTGCTCACCCTGGGGTGGTTGCCCTCATGGGATAACATCAAAGACACTGCTGAAGCCAGGACGGTGTGCAAGATGTGCGCTTGCCCGGTGAGTGGTCACCGCGGTGCCTGCAGCAGGGATAGACACTGAATTCAGACCTTCTGCGAGAGGGTGCAGAGCACTGGTTACCCAGCGAGGACTTCACACCCTCAAAGCCTGCCCTCCTTTCTCAGTCCCTGCAAGGTATTAGTGTCCTGCCAGGGTCAGGCTCATCCCTGGCCTTCTGCAGGGCTTTGTGGAGCACTGCAAAGGGGTCGGGCCAAACAGCGCCATGAATGGAGGATCTCAACCAGCCTCTATGCCTAACCCTTCTCCATCTCACAGGGGATTTGGTATGGGAGGCCAGGCAGGGAGGAAGTCTTCTCCAGACCATGGTCTGTCTCCCATTGCTCCTCAGGACTGCTCTGTAGAAAGCACCAGTACCTCCCCATCCTCAGAGCCAAGCACTTTAGACTTCATTTTTGTTCAGGGACCCAGCAGAGAAGGTAAGGCAAGAGCCACCATGATTTCCATTCTTGGTACTCTCCTCGACCAGTGTACCAGCCCTTTTGGCCTTTATCTCCCAGTCTGTGAAACCCCAAAAGCTGGGCAACGTACACCCGAGAGCTGGGTCATTTCACAGGAAGATAAGCCTCATCTCCTCCTTCTGCTGGGTCTTGCTTCCCCCTTCTCTGCTGGAGATGTAAACCTCTGCTCCACTCCGGCTGCCTTGCTGCAGGTCCAGGGACAAGCATCGGCAACCAAACTTGCACTCCTTACCTCTGGAGGAGTTCAGGCAGTGCTGCTCTCCCCCAGTGTCTGCTGCTATAGAGATGCCCCAAAATACCCTGCCTGGCCTCCACCGCCTGCTGCAGGCAGGTCAGGGTCTCCTTGCAGGCAGCACGGTCTCTCTGGGACATCTCAAATGCATTGTGGGTCTGCATGGGTGAATTGCTCGCTGGGGATGGGAGCTCAGACACCCACCCACAAGTGAGCTTTGAAAAGTACTGATTCCTTGAACCAAAATCTTTGACAGGGGCATGCTGTTTTCAGCAGAAACTGGATGGGGCTGCTCGTGTTCCTGCCTGGCCCTGCAGGTTATATTACACCCAATACCGGGCACAACTGTTAACATTTGGATCCCAAAGGTTTTGGACTTCTTTTTTTCACCCCCAAGAGACATTTACACTCCTACCTTGGCTGCAATGCAGGATCTTCAGAGCTAAGGCACTGAAACCCTACTAAATATGCAATGCAGATAGGAGGAGGAGTCAACAGATACATGACCAGAGTCCAGAGGTGTACTCCCTAGTGACAAGCAAGCTGGCTTTGAAAAGCAGTGACAGCCAGCCATGGTGGAGAAGATATTTGGGGAGAATATCCAGATCTCTCCTATAAACAAAAGTTAAAGGGAGAGTTGTGAGTCCTAAAACCTCTCCCAAGCTTAGCAACAGCTGGAGTAGCTCTACACTCAACAACATGATGCCACACCACTGTAACCAGCACATCTGGGGATGCCCACCTTGGCTTGGACCTGCCTCTGGAGCCAGTTTGCATGTTTGTTGTCCCTAGCCAGCAAGCCCACAAAAGAGCACAGGTGGCTTCTCCCTTTCCCAGCCCTTCCTTCCCGCTCTGGGGACCAACCCTGTGCCTGCCATGACTGAGGAGGCAGCGATGAAGGGATTGTCACATCTGGCAGCAGCTGAGAGAGCGATGCCCCACAGCTGGTGCACCGGGCACAGCTCAGAGCTTGGGAAAGGGGAGACCTGGGTTCACAGACCAGCCCTGCTTCTCCCTTGGCTCTCATTTATTACTCAATACAGGCACAGCGGGGCCCTTTTTCTGTACAACAAATCATTACAAAGAAAGGAAGGGAAAAAAAACCAAAACTTTAGTAACAACCGTAAAAAAAGGGAGCGGGGGAAGCACGCAACCAACAGAAGGAGAAATGGAGTCCAGTTACAAACCGCTGACAGTTCAGCTGGGAAAGGGGACTGCACAAAGGATGAGGCTTTACAAAAAGAGCCTGGTGCAAGGCTGGTCTGGAGCCAGCTGTCTGAGCAAAGAGGGTCTCCTTGTAGGGCCCATCATCAGTGACCAAAGACACAGATGAACATTTCAACTAAGCTTGCATGGCCATTCCCAAGGAGACCTGAGCTTACCAAACCTTGCTGAAGGTGTGTAGGAGGGGCACGACCTACCAAGGGTGGCTGGGAAGAATCTCTGCCTGGTGTTTGGGGTGGCTTGGCTTGAGCTCAGGCTCAAAGTACAGGTGCAAAAGCCTGTGTGCGCCCATGGGATACCAAAAAAATACACCCAGGGCTAGCTGCAGGAGTAGATGTTCACCGATCTGCAGCAGGGTCTTGCACACAGCTGCAAGGTCTTTTTGACCCTCCCAGAGATTTAGCAAGGTCAATGGCCTGAAAAGGGCTTGTTGGGTTGGTTTTTACAACATCCACCTCCTTGGGACTGAGGGTCAGGGTCCACAACTACCAGCAACAGTCATTACGCTCTTTCCTGCGCCTCACCAACTTTATTTTATATTTTTTATTCCTCAGTGTAAAAGCTTCCCTAACTAGTCATTAACCTCAGCCGCAGGACACAACCATTAAACATTATTGTGGCTGTAACATGGTACATTACTTGCCTTGTAGTCAAAAGTGTTTCCTCCAGCAAGGGAAAAAAAAAAAAAGAGACCTGCATTAAGGTCAGGATTCTCCTGCACATCTACCTAAATCAGTGCCTGTCACTGCAGACCTGTTGCAAGGAGCTTGGATACATGGAGGCAACAGGTTACATGAAGAGTGCATTTTTCTTGATTAAACATAGAAGCAGGAAAACCCATCTTTGGTTTTTAATCTCAGAGTAGAACCATGCAGACATTCAGATCCCACACCTAGCTGTCCCCATGAGGTGATACGTCCCTGTGTAGGGACTGTGCTTAAACTGCTCAAGACCTTCTCCCTGCTCACAGCCAGCACTGACCACACCTGCCATGGTCCTGGAAATAGCAGCTACTACAGGAATCAACCTTGTGAATGGCACCTGAAGAGGTCCACTATGCCACATGCTGTTTGTAGACACCAGCTGAAAGAGGGAAAACTGCTGTGGAGCTTTCAGCAGACATGGCTTTCACTGCCCACCAGCACTGCAGACCACCTAGGCTGGATCTTTACAGTGCCTCCAGCAGCTCCAGGAGAGGTTTTCAGCTCTTGTCCACCTTTCTTTCTGCACACACAAACATGCAGAGAGCGAAGCTCCACGATAGCACCTATAAAGGTGTTTGCAGTACGGTCACTGTAACGGCGGTCCTGAAACGCAGGCGAGGAGAGGCAGGGACAGTGCCGCCACTGTTCCTTCACCCAGTGCTCTGTGCAAGCTGCTGTGGCAATCAGCCGCCTGGGAAGTGTCCTACATTATCCGGGGAGCCTTCCTGAGGGGAAGGCAAACTTCCCGCATTTCAGTGCAGGAGAGAGCTCAGCACATGACCTCCTGAAATGAAATCTCTGCAGATGCACCCCCGGGCTGATGGGGAGCTGTTGCGATGGGTCATGCCTGTTTCCATCCATCAGAGGACCCAATGAGACATGACTGATTTAAGCTAAGCTGACAAAGGCCGAAGACCACTTCCCCATCTGGGGACGTGCCACCAGGCTAGGGGGGAAAGGCTGCCTTTTCACACATGGGGGCTCTTTCATCCAGCAGGTTCCTTTTGCCAGCGCAGGGGTCCTACAGCTGCAGCACCGCCTCGCAAGCTTGGTACGAGCTCCCCTTCCACCTCGCTGACTCCAAGAGCACATCCTAAATTGAAAGCGGCATGACATGAATAGTTCCCCCCCCCTCCCGAAACCCAGCTGATCTCCCACCGCAGGCTGGGGATCCCCCGGTGTTCGTTGTTATACATCGACGCCTGACGGGGAAGCGCAGCCCTGCGGTTGACAGGTTTTAATGAAGACCTTTGATGTTCAAAGGAAGCGATGGCTGTTTGGTAAGGTCGGTTGAGTTAGAAGAAAGGGGAAGGCTGAAGCCGGCCGAGCTAAACCCGTTACGCTAGGAGGGCCCCATCTGGAGCACTTAACTGCTGTCTGGACTGAGCCAGGCAGGTTGGAGGTAGGCAGATACAGGGGGGGTTGGTTTCATGCCGAATGCCGTCTCCCTCTCGAAGTTACCATCCCCATCACTCACCTGGTGCCAGCACTGCCCACAGGTCAAAGCTTGAAGTCCGCTCTCATTCCTTGTACCCTGGGGCTGAACCCACGCTTCTTTTATGACAGAAATGGAAATGTCAGTATTTAATCAGGGAGGCTCCTAAATAAGAACTGTCTGTAAGAAGTACCTGGGAACTGCTGTTAGTGACCCCGAACCTTCAACCTCTCAGCTGGGCTCATTGCCACGGTGAGGGAAGCACTTACCCTTCTGTAACCCCAAAATGTGCCTCTGGCCAGTGAAATGGAGCCCAGTGGCTGAGCACCCTTCATATGGGTGTCCAGGCCAGTGTCCATGCTCCCACAGATACTTAAATCTCATATGTAAACTGGAGGAGCTTCAGTGGGAACACGGAGAAACAACCCTGTTTTGCCCAGATGTCTGGGAGTTTTCACTGAGATGAGAGGAAAGAGGACAAATTCCCTTAAACAACAGGGAATTTTGCCCTTGCTTCCTTAGAGCATGAAAAGCAAGTTCATTCAGAAGTTTGAATTACAAGATGTAGAAAGAGTCAGCTGGATATTTCAGCAATTTGTCGTTTTTTCTGTCATAGATATTTTTTTCAACAACAACAAAGGAAAGTTAACAGAAGACACAACAGCATTTTTTGTCCAGCTCTGGTGGTGACGTATGTCAGATTTCTCCCCTGACAGACTGTGTCTTTGCTATCAATCGCATCCCTGTGTCCTTCCTAAGTGTTTTTTTTCCTGTGCTGGTCAAGGCTGTGAGGAGAGTCTTGGTAGAAGACCAGCTCGGTTTTAACACGATGGTCCAAGCTGCAGGCACTGCACACCAGCAGAACAGGTTCTTCTCAGAAACAGCAACATTTGCAAACAAAGGAAGGTTTTCAGCAAAAGGAGAGGAGCTGAGACAAGTTCGGGCAGGGCTCCAAGCGTGACCTGGTCAAGCCAATGATTGCAGGTTTGCACTTCCATAGCAGGAATGAGAGAGGGCAGATGAAGATTTCTAAGGCACTGATCTGCATTGTTTCCTAAAAGGTGACGTTAAGATTTTCTGCCCCAGCCTACTACACAAGCGGTGTCTCTCCCCACCCACCCATCCTTACCAGGTTCCTGGTTTGAAATGGCACAAGCGAGACTCAGCCCCAGCAGACAGCAAAGGACCTTGACTTTCCCTTTTAAACTGTACGCTCCTCCAGTGAGCAATTAATTTTCTCACTCAGAAGGAGATTAAAATATCCCCATTACACCTGGTGTGATTCATACAGGGTTAGGGCACCCGTTTCCATGCAGATGTGTTTTGCCTGTTGGGGGTTATGGTGGATGGTGGTCGCTGCTCACCCCAGCCTTGGGGAGGAAGCAGGTTGGGTTTTTTCTCTGAGTCAAAACCTATGGTCCAGAGACTACCTTGCATTTGGACTAACGACCTGGACATTGCAGCCACCTCTCCTGTCTGGTCACACACCCACAGCTCCAGGGAAAGGGTTGAATGCTGCAAAGAGCCCAGGGCACCCCTCCACTCCTACCGCCAACCTTACAGGGTGGAGGCACCGATGATAATTTGGCTTGTAATTTCTAATTTGGGAAGTCATGTCAGGGTAACCTTGCATTAAAGCTATCTCCAAGACCTTTGTGGAGGTTTCATTACAGCATTAGGAAGTGTTTTAGTCTGGTTCCCTGAGGGAATGAAGCTTTTGTTACTGTAGTGTCTGTCTGCGCACATCTTAGCCCTGACTTATCCAAGAACTTCAAAACCCATAGGGCAATTTTGGCCATTTGACTATGAGTCCTCAAAGAGATTTAACTGCCACCAGCTTTGTGAATGTGGGTGGGTAGGGGGAGAAGTTGGGCTTCATCTCTGCACCTGCAGCACAAGACCAGAGGTACCAGCAACCAGCAGAGAAGCCCCTTGGGTGAGACACAAAATGCTCTGGAGGTATTTCAATCAGAGCTGATACCTCATGAGATGCATGATACTCCCTCCACAAGGCAAAAAACCACGGGAAGCCTCCATGAAAGCTGAAGCTCGTATGAACAGCTTGCTTGCTAAAGGAGAGTGAACCTGGCTGGTAGCTCATGGTGCTTTGGGTCCAAGTCCTGCAAACCGGTCCCACAGGCTGGTGGAAGAGCTCTGCCTTCCTCCCTGCACGTGCTGGTGACCAAATGATTCATGTCACAAGAGGGGAAATGTAAGAGCGAAGCATAAATGAATCACCCTCTGCCGCAGGTCGTTTAATTCAGTCTCCCTTCAGGAGGCAAGTGTTTTTGCACAGTCTAATTAGATAGTTCATCCTAATGGCAGCTATATGATTTTTTTCCCCCCTCTTCTTTACATCTTTCAGAAAAATAGCAGAAAACCTGATGGATACTTAAAAAAAAANTTTACATCTTTCAGCAAAATAGCAGAAAACCTGATGGATACTTAAAAAAAAAAAAGAACCAGTGCTACCCTGGAACAAGCCCCGTGTACCATATGGCTGAGACAGGCCAGTTGCAAAATCCTGCAACGCGCTCGTTACATGCGTAGTCTGCACTGTAGTGCTCTCTCTGCTCGCTGCCTCCTCTGCCCTAGTTCCCAGACTTTTGGGGTATAATTATAGAATAACAGCAACTGAAGCTGGTTTAAAAAAGATGGTCTTTTTCCATGGAAAAAAATCTGAGCAAAATAACAAAAAAAAAAAAAATTCTCTTGGCAATGTGTTAATTTTTTCTCTCTCTCTTTTTTTTTTTTTTTTTTTTTTAAAAAATGAAAAAAAAAAATTT
>VYXH01009555.1:841461-892873 GCA_013397275.1 Burhinus bistriatus
GAGAAAATGAGAACAGAAAATGTTCCATCTTGCTCCCTCTCCTGCCCACCTGTTTTTGGAAGAAAGCAGGGAGGAAAGAGAAGGGAAAAACCCTATGTTTTTAAGCTTGTTGTTTTCAAAAGTACTAAAACATTTCTACCAAAGCTGACATTTTCTAAGGAAATTCTCATTTTACCTGTAAAGCCCCTTCGAGTACAGGAAAGTACAACTGCTTGTCAGAACAAAAAGAAGAAGGAAAAAAAGCTTCTTTATTAACTTTCCTCCTGAAAGCTATTGCAAGGTGGCAATGCAAATACAGCCACTTCTAGCTGAGGAGCCTGGGAGCCTTCAGATGCAGAACGTGCACCCTGGCAGGTGAGGACTATTTTCCCTATGGATCAGATCTGCTCAGACGTTAGTATCCTGGTGAGACTTTCGGTGTTGGGGCTGGCAAGGCTTAACCTTTGTGGTTTCAACCACAAGAACTGTGCTGGATGAAGTACATGGGGGTTTTGGGCAGGGGCAGGGTCCCCTTGGCCTTTTGCACCTCAGTCTGGGAGGCTGCAGAGCCAGCAGGGTCCATCCAGAAGCACACACGGGCTGCAGAGGTTGCAGGACTCTCTGCTGCTGAAAGACACCAAGCAACAGCGAGGTATGGAGATGGTGGGAGGAAAGCAGGTATGGCCCTACAGGTATGAAAAACCACCTCAGTTTTGCTGAATAAAGGCTGTCTCAGTAGCACTGTACGACACACACAAAGTCTTGACATCCCTTCAGGAAGGGTTCAATGTTGCAAAAGATATCAGTTAACTTGGACTCGGGTCCGTTCACCCCTAATGGAGGAAACCGTCCCACCACATGCAGCATCCAAGGAAAGCCATGGGCTGTCATGCATGGCTCTTTCTCTGAGGTACCCACCATTCCCTTTCCAACTGAAAACCGAGGCCTCTTGCCGGCATTGTCTCTCATGTAGGAGATCTCAGCACACCCCTGGGCTACATTTACATTTCCAACAAAGTGACCAATTTATTGCATGGGGGGATGAAGAATGCGGAGAACTGGAGGCCAAATCTTTCATGCATGAGCTATGTCCTTGTGTAAGGACAGAGCCTTTCCCTTGACCTTCAGCTGGGAAATAGCAGAGTGTCCATGCCTAAACCAGCCACCACCAAACCCTACTGCTGGGAAGCCCTGTTACCTCCATGCGGGTGTGGGCTGCAGCGAAAACAAGCCTTCTTGCAAATGTTTCACGCAGCAGCTCCCACACTTGGAAACGCAATCTCGCTCACAGTGCCCCCATCTATCTACCTAAAGTCCTGCCCTGCCTAGGATAGATTATTTTTATTAACATTGCCCTGCTGTGACTACTGTGGCTGCTGTGCCAGTGCCCCAGCATGAGTGCTCACACGGGGGTGGATGGCAAGTGATGAAATGGTGGTGGTCAGGCCATGTAAAAGCTTGTTTTGGGCTGCTCAGCGCTGTCCTCTGCGTGCTTGTGTTGGACTAACGTCAGCCTGCCTGCAGAAGAGTCTCAGATGGAAAAGCGGCTGAAGGAATTAGGATTGTTTAGTCTGGAGAAGAGAAGGTTGAGGGGAGACCTTATTGCTCTCTACAACTACCTGAAAGGAGGTTGTAGTGAGATGGGAGCTGGTCTCTTCTCCCAAGTAACTAGCAATAGGACAAGAGGAAACGGGTTCAAGTTGCACCAGGGGAGGTTTAGGCTGGACATTAGGAAAAACTTTTTCACTGAAAGAGTTATGAAACATTGGAACAGGCTGCCCAGGGAGGTGGTTGAGTCACCATCCCTAGATGTGTTTAAAAGTCGTGTAGATGTGGTGCCTGGAGACATGGTTTAGTGGCAGAGCTGGTAGAGTAGGTCAATGGTTGGACTAGATGATCAAGGTCTTTTCCAACCTAAAGATTCTATGATTCTAAGAGGGAGGTGTTGTTCTGCTCTGGCTCTGACCTGCTGCCTCCCTCCTTCCCCGGTTGACTCAATGCCTCTTCTTCACCGTGGGGATGTGTGTGCAAATCCTCTGTGCAAGATTAACGTCCTGCTATCTATACATGCCTTGCATTTCTAACGCCATTCAGCCCCACGCAGACAGAGGAGGCACTGCTGCCTGTGGGTCACTTGGAGGGATCGGCATTCTCTAAGGCACGAAGCATTTCACAGCATTTGCACTGGCTCGTTCTCAGGCATTTTGCGTCACCGATTCATCCCAGTCCAAATTATCCTCTTAGAAAACTCAGTAAGTCAAAACACTATATCAAAATATACTTTTTTTTTTTTTTTCCCCTCAAGGGACTGCCAAGGAAAGCCTATATTTATTCAGGAAAAGTTTTTGGCTGAAGCTTTTGGAAGTCAAAACAACATTATCAAACATGTCCAGAGAATGTAGTCAAGTGTTTAGGAAATAAGGCAGAGCCTGGGGGGGCTTCAAAAGCCCCCTGAGGCAGACCAGTACATCAGAGCACACATAAAGGAAATGCAACAGCAAAAATCCGGCCTGTTTTACAACACCTTCTTAAATCGCTTTGCGCTCATGTCTGACATTTCACACCTGAGCTTCAGCCCTCCAGTAAAATGGGAGGTAAAAGCCTCCTAAACGGCTGATTATCTCGAGCAGGCATCAAAGGGCTTTGCTGAGACGGGGGCCCAGAGGAATGACACACCACTGTGCTTTGATCAAGACCTCTGCAGAAGCCCAGCCTCCCAGGGGACAGGCTCCCACAAGAGCCACCTCTTCACCGCAGGGTGTCTTGCAGGTGATACGTCCTCCCTGCTGTGCCCGTACCCCTTGCTCCCAAACCGCGAGCTCCAGAAATACCAACACAAAGTCAGGAATCCCGGAGCTTGAAGCAAACCCATGTGGGAAGGCGCAACATCTGTCTGAAGGAGCCTGTCGGAGCTGGATGCAACACCAGCTGTGCTGATCGCAGGAGCGATCCCTGCTCCAGCCACCGTAAATACCTCCCGCCCATGGCATTGGCCTTGCAGCTGCCAGACAGATCCCAAAACTTAAAAGGCTGAAGCTCTTCCCTGGGAAACTCTGGGTCTCGTGTTTGTGAAACTGCAAAAAGTGGCATCAGTTCATGTGAACACCCAGACTTTTTCCATTTCTCTGCTACATCAGTGTCTTGGCAGCACAGCAAAGAGCCCCTGAATCCCCCTGGAAAAACCAAAAGGGGAGAGTAGAGAAAAGGATGGCTGTAGGGCAGGAGGGTCTGCTATTTTTCCATGATCCAGAAAACTCTTATTCCCTATGACCTTCTTAGGAGGCTGGAAGCTGCTGTTTAGCCAGAGCTGTCAGACAGTGGTGCTGGTAGGAGATGGATGAACCGCGGTGCGGCTCTGCAGAAGGTGTCATGGAGACAGGCTGTTTTAAGGAACAGTAACGGTGGGAAAAGGCAGCAGGAGAAGGCTGAGGCAGGACCGAAATGCCAGTGAGCACCAGGCTGTGGGGATGGGGACTGTCTGGCATAGCTATACACAGGAGATACATGCAGAAGCTCCTCAAATAACCTGCAAGACAGCAAGGCTCTGGTGTATCTTTAGGCTGGGCTGAGAGAAAAGGGTTGTGAGGGTCACAGGACCTATCCTTGGTTCTTTAGGAGCTTGACTCTGTCTCCTGCAAGGCGTTGATGGGCCCTTGGTCGCAGTCCCCAGTCATTTGTTTGGGCTTTCTGAAGAGAAGCCAGATGTCTCCTCCAGCATCTCCCAGCACCACCCCACACGCTGCCTGCTGGCAGACCTTTATCCCAAACACCAACATCACCATGCTCCATCCTCACAAGACAACGATACTGAAAGTTTCGCTTTAATTTTTACTGTGTAGCATTAACTGTGAATTTGCTTTGACATTCCCTGCCCTCATAATGCCAAGGATGTGATTTCCCTCTGCCCTGTCACAGAGAATGGATTTGGGTACAATCCTGCAACGTGCTTTGAGGTAAAGCGCAGCTCCGGATACTGCTTTATTGCTGCCCTGCGATCACTCTCAAGACAGCTGATCCTGCCACCCTCAGCTCTGCACTAACAGTCTTGCCACACTCCTGGTCTTTGCAGGACATCTGCAGCCCTCTGCACGTCCTGATGCAAGCCCGAAAGAGTTCGTGTTCAGGGACAGCGTTACTGTGCTACATTAACCGTCACTGAAGTGCCTGCTCTGTTTCGTGTGGTTGGTTTTTAAACAGAAGCATGGCTTTGTTCATATCAGATGTTCACAATCTGGCTGAACGATGCTTTGCCATATCAGTATCCCTGGCCTCTTCTGGACAGGAGAAGACTTAACTCCAGCATGGACACCTTCTAAGGGGAAGAGGGAGGGCTAACAGAAGTGTGCTTTGAGAAATAAGAAGAATATTTATTGTTTTTGTATTCAGGGCATACATGACCCATTCCTGCCCCCAGGACCTCCTGCTGCAGAGAGAACCCTCACCCCACATCTGCGGCAACCTGCAAAGCCAAAGCTATGGTCCCGCATCGGTTCATGTGCAGGCACATCGGTGGTGCAGACACCCCAGGTGAGAAGTAAGAGAAATCTCTGACTAATACCTGCCCTGGGATCTGGGAGAGCTTGGCTTCGTTCTCTCCTGGGCCAAAGGTTTCCAGTCACTTAACCCCTCAGCTCCTGGCCTGTAACATAGGGGTATTGGTGTGCCATTCCCTCTCTCCCTGGAGAGCTGCAAGGCAGCAGCACCATGGAAGCCACCCAGGCACCTTGAGCAGCTTGTCATAAAGAGACAGCACATGCCCAAGACCCTGGTCCTGCAATGGACGTGTAGGTTAAAATTCAGCCCCAAACAGCTCTGAGGTGACCTAGCCTTAGCTTGAGATCATTCGATCCCCACAGCATGGTTTGTTTGCATTTTCTCTCTCACTAACCCAAACGCATGGCTCCTACCAGATGTCCCTTTTTGCTGGGGAGCTGTATTTCTGAGGGTGGGATATGTGACTCCCTTGGTTTTACAGTCAAGAGGGGAATGGGTAGGATTTTGTTGAACAAGGAGGCTATGTCCATACTGGTGTAAAAAAAAAGAGGGCAAGTTGTGTGGCTGGGTGGCACGACGTAGGTCTATAAACCAGGCTCTATTCGCCTCCCCTCCAAAGCCTAAACAGGGTGGCCTCAGCCATGCTGACAGCTGGGACAGGTCCCTGCCCCACGCCAGCTCTTGAAGAGCCCCCAGGCGCTATCTGAGAGAGGATGAAGCCGTGCCAAGGACTGTGATGACAATTTAACAGTATAGACCATTGTGAATCAGTACGCGACTGGTGCCTGGGTTAGCACAGCATTATGAATGTTGCCTTAGAGATTTTGGGCTCCCCATTGGCGCCTGTCCTCTCACGACAGAGAGCTCTTGAAGTGGGCACACCCCAGCCAGAACCAAGCATCGGAGTACCACCTGATGCCCAGGACTTTGCAGGTCTGCATGCAGACCCCATGTCACGGGGCAGCAGGATGCAAACCTTTTATCCTGAAGTGCTGCAACGCAAAGGGACGGCGTATCCCCACCAGCTGAGCATCCTGCTCCCAGCAGGCATCTCCCGCCATGCCAAGCCTACGGTACCAGGGGCTGCCACATGCAGTGAAGAGCTGGACCAAGGCTGGCAACCGCTTCCATAAACCACTCAGCAGCTTCCCTGCCTCCTGGCTCGGGGTACAGAGCTCTGCGCCGCAGCTCCGGGTCTCTGCTGCTTTATATATCTTGTCTGCTCTCCTTTCTACTTGAGAGGGGTTTTTTTCCCTATGCAGGATATCCAGGGTGTGGAGGGGTTATCCAGGACACCCCAGATGCACAGTCCATGTACAAGTCACCTGAACGCATGCAACCTCATCCAAAACACACCTCGTCTCTCCGGGTCCTTGCACAGGCACTTCGCTGTTGATCTCCACTCATTCAGCAACTGTTTTCTCCAGGTGAACCTTGGGTGGACGTGGCCAGGAAAATCTGGATGGAGGGAAATCCAAAGAGAGACAGACCTCTCTCGGAGTGCTTTGCAACCCGTTTGCAGAGCTTGGAGGGGCACACGCTGCAGCATAGCAAAGAACTGGAGACCTTGATGTCTCTCTTCGATCAGACGCAGACAGTAGCCTGTCTGGTTACAGAGAGCACTTTCTTTGATTAAAAGCTAATAAATATTCATCCCTCTCCTCCCCTGACGTCCCTCCCGAATCCCCAGAGACAAAACTTTGACAAGCAAAACTGGTTCATTTGTGATGTATTCCAGTGCGTTGCTCCAAAACACTTGGAAACATTCCAGGTAGCAATGTGCGGCAGCAAGGGCTATGGATCATCAAGAAAAGAGCCAATACTTTGCATTCACTTAAAACAAGACTTAGGTCATAAAGGACATGCTCATTATTAATGGTGGGTGTTGGGAAGTAAAATATAAGGTGTACACAGATCCTTATCCCTAGCTAATTCTTCAATAAATTGGCAACGATACATCACTGCCTGCAGAGCAAGAGACAGAGAGAAATTAGATGTTAAGGACAGCTTAGTTTCCTAGGAATACAGATGTACCACCGGTTGGTGAAAACTACAGCGTGGAGCAAGGGAAGAAGATATATCAGTGGTGAAGGTTGTCTCCTTTTAAGGCAAGGAAAACTAAACTCTCGCGAGGAACAAACAGGTTAAAACAGATGGAGAGATCATGGCCAGTGTAACAGCATAGGGACCGCTGAATCAATCCCAGCAAAAGATGAACTATAAAACCAAGCCACTGTCACCCAAGAGAAGATCAGAGGAGCCAAGGACCTCTTCAGCAGAGAAATGTTGCTGGAGAAAACCAGTCGTGGTGTTTGGGAGTTTGGAAAAATATGGAACAGATGCAATAATGTGCTGTCTTAACACAGATTTAAACTACAGGCCTGCAGGGAAAGTGCCTCTGAGGACACTAGACTGTAGATGGTGAAGAGCCTCCCATCTCTGGTTGGAAACCTATCCCATAGGTATCTCTGCAGCTGCTGTAACCTGTGTTTTCCCACCTCTTGGCTTACAGTCTGAGTATAGAGCAATTATTACTTGGGGAAGGAGTGCCTTCAGCCTGTACTGGTAGGGCATTCAGAGGGGATCTCACAATCCCAACAGTAACAGTAACAGTAATAGTAATAGTAATAGTAATAGTAATAGTAATAGCAATAGCAATAGCAATAGCAATAGCAATAGCAATAGCAATAGTAATAATAGTAAAATAGTAAGACTAAGATAATAATTTGTAATAACTATTATTATTATTTATTATTAATACTGGAGCCACATCCAAGCATGTGCACCCTCCGGCATGCTGGGAATATGGTGCTGGGACCCCAGGCTGGGTCTCTTCTCTGGGTGAGCAGCAGCATGTTATCCGTGTGCTTTTGCAACCCACCAGCCTCACTGCTCTGCAGAACAGTGAGCTGGCTGCGTCGTCACCAGCAGGATCCACAGCCCTCAGCAGCCCAGAGACAAAATCTCCATCCCGTGATCTCCACGCTGTTTAAGCACAAAGGAGCCTGTGTCTGCTGCCCGGCCCCATAGAAACCAGGCGCTTGTATCTTTCCGTGGATACTAAGGCTGACTGCAGAAGTGGGCAGAAGATGAAGCATTGCAATTTTTCAGCTTTTCTAATGGCATCCTCCAGCTTTGTGGGGGCTGTTGGGCAAACAAGAAGCAAACAGCTTAATGGCTGTGTTTCAGCTGGCATGAGCGCTGCGAAGCCCGTGTCGCAGGCCGGTTTCTCTGCTGAGCTGAGATTTGCTTGGCACAGCAGCGCGGTGGGTCCTGAGGGAGCCTATGGCTGCTCTCTGATCCTCCAGCTGGGTGCCAGCCAGACCCTGCAGAGCCGACGGCCGCCCCTGCCACGGGGGGAGTGCAGCTGAGTGGAGCACCCCGGCCAAGCTTCGTCTTAACACCGGCTCAGCTGATCAAGGCAATGGAGCAGGAAGAAAAGCAGTGGGAAACTGGGGATCCCTATGGCCAAGGGGTAAATCCCTTCCCGAGGATCGTATCCAAACACCCAGGTGGCACCGGAGAGCACAAAGACATCACGGACATTACGAAGGGACTCTGGCCCTCGGTTTGCAGAGGTCCAGGTTCTGGGGTAAGAGCAGGAAGTTTTCCTTTTAAAAAAAAAAAAAAAAAGACATACCCTGCCTTTTTAGGCAGCTTCCCTTGGAAATGGGATGCTTGGAGTGATACCCACATGAAGACACCCTTTCTCCAGCACCTTCACGTCCCCTTTGCCCATGTGAGCTGGAAGAGGTCTCAAGCACAGCGACAGCCCCGTGCTTTTCATGAAAGCAGGCAGCTGGGTGGAGGAAAAAAAACCTGTTTGTGCCTCTTACGTGTTTCCCACAAAGGGGAAAGCTGCAGTTGAGTGTCAAAGCTCAGGGGCTGCACCCAGAGGAGAGACCCATCCCACAGGTAAAACACCTCTCGGTGCCTGCTGTGAGCTGCCGGCAGCCAGTCCTGCCGCCTCCTTGCACTCGCAGGAAACGCCGTTGGTATGGAAATGCCAAAGTGTCCAGTGTCTTGTGAAACAGGTTGCACCGACCCCTGAACACACACGCAGGGTGATCCATCCTCCACAGAAATGCATGGCCACCCCATTTTTTCGGGATTGTTAAAAAGGGGGGAAAAAAGCGCCAAACTTGTCATTTTTTTTTGCTACCGTCAGTGTTCACTTTTTTAAACCCCTTTTAACATTTATTTTCCCTTCCTGTGTGGTCTCAGAGTCAGACTTCAGCACTTTTAGGCCTCTGGTAGCTTCATCCTATGTCTCTTTATAGGGACACCCTACAGCCTGGATCTCAGGCGGCTCGGAGATGCTCTGCATGTTGCAGGCGTTACTTAGGGCTGGGCCCAATTTCCTGCACGAGGCAGAGAGTCAGGTATGTTGGGAAATTTCTGCTTTCTATTTCCTCTGTGTATCCTACGTTAACAGGTTTGCAAACTCCCTTACTTCTTTGCAGGACTCTCCTTGTTGTGGCCGAAGAAAACCTAGTAATAGCTTCAAGAAAAACACTAGAAGGCCCCTATAGGGCTTCCAAAATGGGTACAGTTTAACATCATGCTTGACTTGATCTTCAAAGTCTTCTTGCCATGGCAGTTCAGCAGGAAATAATGAGGAAAATCCTTTGGTAAATCTGGCTGGGCAAAAGTTCTGTTGGGAAAAAAAAAACGAGCTGTATCATCTCCCGACAAACATCTTTTTTATGGAGTCTGTATGTCTACATATGTAGGTGTGTATGTATATGGATATATATGTCATGTTGTGTCCCAGTTTCTTAAGCAGGTCAGATTTCTTCACATGAGTAATTTGCACAGTTTTTCTTAACAGAAAATATTATGCTCAAGCACAAGGAAAAAAATATAGCTTTTCATAGGGAAAAATTAATCTTGGATGTGGAGAATTTGCTGAAATATTCCTTAATGCTCCCAGATGAATTTTTGTATTTGTTTGTTGTTTCGCAAGACCCTAGCAATGGTCCTTTTGTGCTTTGTGTTCAGAAGGGTTAGGCTTCACAAACAGCATGATTTAGTGCATGATCTTTAATGAACTTGCTCAGGATTTATACTGGCACCAAAATCTAACCCACAGCAGCTATATGCAAATATACTCTTAAAAACACTGTGCAAAAAGTGACCTGCTTGCCCTAAAGCTCAGGTAATGAAGAAGTAAGGACTTATGCCACCGGAGGCCTCCCCTTGGAGCACATCTTCGGACATATTCAATCAAGGAGTCTCTTCCATAACACAGCCTCCAAAGGGAAGCCCGATCATTAAAATATGACATTTCTGGGCCATGTGATGAATGACAATTGAGCTGGCAGGTCTCATCAAGACAGACGACTCATCCCACCGGAGCACTGATGTCAAGAGAAACAATCCCTTCAATTTAGAGTTTGGACCAGGCCTGAAATGCAGAGACGGAGGGTAAGTGCTTGGTTTCCAGGGTGTCCTAGGCTCTGTTGCAGTATATCCTCAAAATCCTTCCACAAAGACCTATCGTGGTGTAACTCCTTTGAGTTCCTTTTCACTTCAGGAGCGGGTATGCTCCAGTCATTCACAAGTCCTGCAAATCAGCAGCATCAAATTCAAAGTCTGAGAACTACAAACCACTGTCCCTTTGCAACTGAACTGAGACTCTTCTTGAAGGTGGCCATTGCAGATCAGGGCCTCCGTGCTCTAAATCTGTATGTGCACCAGACTAAGCCTGATGTATCCACAAGTGTACCAGTTCAGTATAGATCCCAGCTAAGAAACACAATCATTCCACAAGCCCAGATTGCTCTGGAGCTGAGGACAAGTTTGCCTTTCTCAAATGAAATAGCTGGAGCACTGTTGTGTTTATGTTTCCTTTCAGTGAGAAATTCCTGGCAGAGCTGGGTGTCCTACAGCTGATGAGCAGGAAACCAGAGTGGGATAGGTTTCACCTAATTAAAGACATCTGTGATGAGGTTGTCTTTCTGAACACTTCACATGGGACTCCCACTAGAGACGATGGGGGAAAAGGGTTCCTGCAAAATGTATCACACTTGCTCTGCCTTGGTGTGTGTTTTAGATGAGAAGAGTCACACGCTGGGCCAGACCTCCACATAAAGGTTGCTGAGGAGACCAAATCCAATGCAGAGCTTGTACCTGCCTTATAAGTGACTACACCTGGACATCCCACCACAAGCCCAGGCTGTGCAGGCTCAGTCTCTGAACTCTGGAGGTCCTTGTTGTATTTTGGAGACATGTCAAGATTCACCACCAAGACCAAGAATGAGTTGACTCTCCTCTTGTGTTTCACCACAGCCAGTGCCCACCAAACTTCCTTTCATTTCAGCAGTCCTTCTTCATGAGCCGGTATACTGCACAGTGCCAGCCAGCAACAGGCATATCAAACAGCGCTGAACTGCCAGTAGACGCTGGACACTAGATGCTGAGATGTTATAACCAATCCTTTTCTCATGTCCAACACAGGACCATCACATCCACCCAAAGGGGACGACACGTAAAAGCTCTTATAAGAAGGCAGGGAATATCCAGCTGTAATAACTTTGGAGTGTCTGTGAAAAAGCATGAACCTGATGCAACTAGATTATTTAACACACTCTTAACCAGTTATTTGACTTCTGCTTCCCTTCCATGGCAGCTGGAGGTGCCGGATCCCATCACATTTGACAGCACACAGAGCAGGTCTGCGCTGTCCAAAGAAATCTCTTTATTGTCAAATATAATGCAGATCCCCTTGGAGATTCCTGGGGTGCTTAACTCAGCCAAAGAAGAGTGATATATTTAAGAGTTCCGCATTTTCTAAATTGCAGTATAGCGGCAAAAAAAAAAGTGCCCGTAGCCACCAAGGCTCTCGGTTACTTTAAAATGGAAAGCTTCCCCCCTTTGCACAATCTCCTGAGTATGGCATGGCGCCTAATTATATAATTACACAATAGATCCAAATTGCTTCCAAAGAGCTGTTGTGTTCCAGCAGGTACATAATAAGTTTATAGTATCAACTAATTACACTGTTATATAAGGGCCCAGAATGACTTTTAAAACCAACAGACAGATCTTCTAGGCTATCAAACACATATTGTTTTGTTTGGGGATTTTTTTAATACCTCGTTATGAAGGTAACCTGTGCTTTCTCCAGCCTTTCCAGAGGGGGTATAAATGTTAATACTATGCAGAAAGTGCTGGGCTTAATACCGAGTTAGTGTACATCATCTCTGCTGACCTCAGTGGATCATTTTAGACACCAGCAAAATTCAAATAATGCACACAAGTCAATGGCTCAGAGTCCATGTTAACTAAGACTGTGGGGACAAAATCAAATGGAAATTACCATGGTTTAAGCAGCTGCTGCCAACTATTGCCCGTCTTGTGTCATGCTGGTTTGAGCTCACAGGTTCAACCTCACCGGTAGGGCGACGTAGGAGCACACAGCGATGGGCTCTGCTGAAGGGGACATCTGGTCTGCCACAGCAGCTCAGTCGTATCCAGTTGTTCCTTTACCCCCTCTGCCCACAAAAGACATGGAAATAAAGGTGGGTTTTAGCACAACAAGCGTCACCGGGCACTGACCCTTGGTGCTAGGCTCTCTCATGGGTGAGTCTCTCAAGGGCTCTGGGTTTCACAGTCAAGTTTTCATTTACAAACCAGCATCAGGGTCAGGCTCCCTGAAAACACGGGCACCACTTCATCATGTCACCTCAAGGATGGATGGCCACAGGGAAGCAGAGAGTCACTCAGAAGGCCCTGAAAAGAGGCGTAGTACTAGAGGGGATGAAGAACAGCCTCCCTAACAAATTCCTGCCTGGCTATCCGCATCTAGGAAGTGCCCTATCCAGAAGGTACCTAGGCATTATGCTCAAAGGAGCTCACTAGAAGTCCTTCCCGAGCCTGTGCTCCTTTCCTCTCCTGTGATCTGACCCACTCAATGCACATCCATCATATAACCCCAGACAACCTCCCATCGGCCCATACCCCTCAACACCCCAGGGGGAACTTGCCTGCTATGACAGAGGAAAGTTGGGCTGTCCGTCTCGGCAGTAAAGGAAGGTGAAATTAGGAATCGCCCCACCAACCTCCTCAAAGCTGCTGTCATATGAAGCCAGCATGATGGGGAGGACCCTGTAATCCAGAGCTGCAACCCGCGTGCATTTCGTTACCATCTATTTGCCCTTCAGAGAGCAGCTGGGATTCCCCAGCTACAACAGGACATCCATGGAGCTATAACTTTGTAAACTCAGCTCAGCCTTTCAGGAAGAGATTTCTAATTTTATCCAGGCCATTCATCCACCCTTAATTCGCAATGAAAAAAAGAAGCTGTTGCAGGGTTATTATTAACTATTGGCCAAGAGAGAATGAACTCCAGGCTTGGCTGACTCCTTCTTTGGTAGAGAGCAAGTGCACAGACAGCAGACACATTGCTGTTTTGCTTCCCAAGCAGTTCTGCTGCTGCGTGAGGATGTTTGATAGCCAAAGGAGCAGGAGAGACTTTATTTCACAGGTGTAGCTGCACTGTCCCAGGCTCTACCCCAGCCACCTGGGCTTGGAGACCTTCGGCCAGCCTGCAGAGATTAGCCTCACTGCCCTGCCACCTGCTCATAACTGCTGTACCTCTCAGTGTCAAGCCCTTGCTCTGCTAAAATGAGTGGGAAAACTCCCCATCAACCTCACTCAGGCTCTGAGATCCGATCTCAGACACAGGGATGAGTGTTCCACCACCAGCTGGTGAAGTTCACCCACCTCACCTTCCTTCAGCAGAGTGGTCCCTCTGAACACTTGCTGAGCACGTGGTTTCCTGCAGTGCAGAAGACCATATTCAAACCAACCCATCAAGCACATGAGATGATCCCGGGCCTTGGTACAAGATCAAGGAGGCAATGTGTTAGTCTGCCCCAGCGCTGATTCCCGGGCAGAGATGTAAAATGCCCTAAGCTGGAGAACTAGAGCCAGCTGGGAGAAAAGGGCCTCCAGGTATACCTTTGCACCCAGCTATGCTGTGCCCATGAATCAGCTTGCCTATGACGTGTTTGCAAGAGGTGATTAATGACAAGTCTTCAGCTATGAGAAGTGTTTTTGATACAACAGGTAAAGTAACAAACAATAGAAGAAAGGAACAGTAAGAAATCCACATCCTTATTAGTTGGGCTGGTAGCCCAAGGATTCAAACAACCGCTCTTAACCAGAAATGTTGCAAAGACTGCTGTCTTTTCCCTGAAGTCTCCTTAAAAAACAGTTACTCTTATGCCTGTCATTGCAGGATTTGCCACTTGCTTCACACTGCTTTCCCCAAATTCACCCTGGGAAAAATGTCCTTACCAACCAGGCATGTATCCCATTGCTCCACCTGCTTTTGCTTGCATCGAGAGAAGATCCACGCAGCACCAGACAGTCCTTCACCATAGACATAAATGACTTTGCACCCACAATCTACCAAAGAACCTCACCCCAGAATTTCCTACCAATCCCCCACCAAATGAGAGGGGAGAGGAGACAAACCAGGTCCCAGAAAAATATATACCCTGGACACGTGAGCGTGTAAAGCTGTAAGGCATGAGGAGTTCCATGGTAACTCTGTGTATAAACACGGCCAAACAGCTTGAAGTAGCTGCTTTCCTTGCAAGGCCGATGAATAAAGTATCTCTGTAGCTTGGCCAACGCAGCAAGCTCCAGCCAAATGTAAATAGCCTGCAGGGCTTTTTGGCACTTTGCACTCTATTTTGCATACAGCTGGTAATGTTTTAAAGGCCGGGCCCAGCCAAGGGTAATGCTTCCAAGAACAGAGCAGGAAACACTTTGTGTATAGAAAAGGGTCTCAGGAGAAATCAGTGAAATCTTAAGACCTTTTGTGTTTCTTTCTCCCTCCCCAAATCAGTGTGCTTCATTTTCACACTAAAAATTTCCAGAGCTCCAGGTAGGCTGCCTAGATGTAACCGCTGCAGTTCATGCTCCGAGCGTTCGGTAAGAAAGGCATTAGCTCGGATCCTGCAAACGCATAAACACTTGCTGTGTGTAGGCAAGTCCAGCTGAGTGCATCCGTGACGTCTTTCAGGGGAGAAGTTGCTGAAGCCGACTGATGTGAGTGCAAAGCGTGAGAGATGGCATCACGGGAGGATCAAGATTGTATCAAGGCATCTAGTGACACCCTTCGCATCTCCCACAGTACCAACACGAGGGAAATATCACGGTATTTCTAATTGCCTGGATATCATTCAACCTTTTGGAAGACACTAGCAGGACTTAGGGCTGAGAATGAGTTGTCATGATGGAGGAAGGCAGTCTCTACCTTGAATGCTACTAAACGCCTGCTCTCCAGGGGCTTGTCCTTGCTGGTAGGATGGGATTTCCCTCTTGATAGGAGGCTGAGGAACCGGGACTTCACTATTTTGTTCGGCTTACCACCTTAGCACCACCGTTTAGGGTACGAAAAGGAGAAATGTGGCTCTCCTGCCGCCTCTCCCACTCCTGTCTGCCGGAGTGGAGGGCTGGGGAGGGGAGGCAGATGGATTGGGCAGAGCAGAGCCACACTGAGCGTGCAAGGCTGAAACGGGCAGTCACATAGGATTAGTATTGCGGTAGAAATTTTGTTATCCTTTGATATCGTGTGTTTAAAATCACAGTGTACCAGCACTGGCATTTTGCCCACCCGGCCCTCTCCTTTCACCCTCATTGTGTTTGAACGTGTTTGTATGTCAGGACCGTCGTGTCCTAGAGGGAGACTGTCCTTCTGTTAGCTGTCCCCGTCACTTGGTTATTCAGGGCTGAAAGATGGGTGCCGGCCGAGTTAGCAGCAGCCTTCGAAGCTGGCAGCAAAAGGGAATATGTGTCAATAACTCAGGAAAGGGAAGCAGAGATGACTTGGAGAGGAGTTATCGCTACATACTCATGAAGTGAAATAGAAAGCTCTGTTTATCATATTTTAGCGTCCTCTACTTTGCCCTCTGCCCTTCCACAGGTAATTCATATGTGCAAACCCGAATCACTACCCTCCAGACAGGGCTGGAGCACAATGGAAGGATCACGCTGCAGAGCAACCCCTGGGGACAGATGGGGACTGCGCGCTGCCGTCAGATGTTACAAAGGGCTACGCTTTCATCTCTTTGTATTGAGGCTGCACATCATGGGCCCGCCAGGGAACAGAGAAACGGGGAAAAAGCAGAGTTGGGATCTATAATGAAATTCATGCATTTGACCTCTCTGACTGGGGAGACAGTCTCAATCTCATTGTTGGCTTTAAAGACAACAGAATTGGGTCCTCTCCACTCAGGGCTTAATCCCCTTCCCTCTGACCATCTTTGACATGGGATGGACCTCCCATGGCACGCAGAAATTCTAGTGTTGTCAGATACCCAGGAATCAAACTGTCCTTGGCCACGGGAACATCATGATATGCAAACATGTAGTTGTCCAGTTTGCAAGTTGCAACACAACTGGCTTTATACACACTTCTTTCCGGCCTTGTTTCCAAAGTGAAAAGGCTTCCGGACCTCCTGGATGAGCACCTTTCCTCCTTACCCTAAACATTCTTCTTTCTTTTCCAGGCCAGAACAAATTCCCACTCTTCTTGCTTTCTGCAGGGGTCAAGCAGCCTAAATTAAACTTAGAAGTCACAGGAAAAGCCCCATCTCTATAATGTTCCTACTCCTTTCCTTGATACAGAGGGATCATGGATCTTAAGAGGACATCCTGGAAGAAGGGAAAGAAAACATCTTCATATCTCAAATATCAAAATGTCCTTCTCCAGGCCCAACAAGTGATTGGCACACATACAAACATGTCTCCATATGTCCTTGTACCTGTCATGGTTTGGGCTGGACTGGCCAATGAAATGAATGACAGATGCTCTCCCCCACCTCTCTCTCCAAGGAGAGGAGGGAGAGAAAGAAAGACACTTATGAGTTTAGGGAAAAGCTAAACTACTTTAATGAAATATTAACAAAATAAAATAAAATAAAATAAAATAAAATAAAATAAAATAAAGTAAAATAAAATAAAATAGAAATAGTGAAATATATACAATATATACAAAACTGTATCGATCTCCCAGGATGACGATTATGTCACTGACAGGCACTGGGAAAGTCCCAGACTGGACTTGGTGATGGATGGGAACTGGATTCTGGATCTGGATTCAGGATCAAGATCAAAGGCAGACAGACAGACAGAGTCCTCCTTGGATGCCGGCCATTGAAGAAAGAGGGCTGACCCTTTGATCCCTCAGCTTTTATACTGAGCATGAGACAGATGGGATGGAATACCCTGTGGGTCAGTTTTGGGTCACCTGTCCTGTCCGCTCCTCCCCGCAGGTGTGACCCCTCTACGCTTTTCTGCTTCCCACCCTCCAATGGGGCAAATACCAAAGTTGGCTGGCCTTGGTTGTTATAGCAATAAGGATAAGCAAGAGCCTCTCTGCATCCCATTTCCTGGCATAAATTAGAAACAATCAGGTCTTGTCTCTCTGAGAGTGAACAGTGTCTGGACAATATGCTGCTAATTTCAGAGACTTTGGTTAGTTAGAAGAGGCTTAGCTGAAAAGTAGTTACTGAACAGAAAATTGGTTCTGTTTTACCTCAAACCAGGACATGTACCAAGTAACTTTTGAATGTGTTAGCCAGTTGCAGGGTACTGCATAGACAGCTACAGTACATGAACAAAGGCAGAGGAAAAATTAATTTCCTGGAATCAATTTGTCGTTAATAAATTTGCAACCCAAAGGGGTTGATTTCTACAGTCAAACATGGTAGCTGGCAAGCCCAAAGACTGTGAGAAGAGGTGATGGGTTTATTCAAGGAAAATGGGAGCTCTTAATACAGGTAATTAAAAATCAGTCAGGAGATACTAATCCACAGGGAGAATGGAGACAGTAGTGCTCATAAAAGTGCCACCTGTCAATACTTACATTCTTGTTATACATGAAAAGTCAAATTGTAGGACTGCAAATGCGATGGGGGGGAAAGTGGAACCTCTCATACACCCAAGCTTGAATCATGGAGCAAATCCCTTGCTTACCAGAGCAGGCACCTATGGGCTACGCTGGTTGTGGCTCAAGATCTCAGCAGTTTGCTGCCTGAGAAGGTCGTGTCCCAGACTGCTGAGAAAGGGTGGGCTCAACCCTAATGAGGGCATGCAGAGCCACTTGGCTTGAACCTGGAGGAAGCCAACATATTGGTAGGGTTCGCCCTCACTGATGCCAAACAGGACCTTAGCCTGGATGTCTCCAGGGAGCTGGAGTGGAGGCACTGCTGCCCAGCATGAGCTGCGATATCAGAATCCAGCCCTTTGCTAGTCTTGAGGAATGGAGACGGGATGGCCTTGCAAGACAAGCAAGCACAAACGGCTAACAAAGCAAGATACATATGGGACATAAATATGTGACGGTGCAGGAGGCGGTACCATAAACTTGTTTTATTGCCACTTGTCTGCAAAGGCCAACATAACTCACTCCCTTCACCTCGCTCTGTCATTCATGAATAATCAGATTGCCCAAACACATGCCAATAAAAACCTCCTCGTGCCTTGCACCAGGATGTGTGGATGCTATCCTGGGTAAGGAACTAAAGGAACGGGGATTTTTAATAATGATCGATCCTCTGCTCTTCATACCCTGAATAGCTGATGTAATATTTACTGATTACCAGTACAATCTGATCTTTCATGTCAGTTCCTACACAGCTGCTCTCTGACTTAGCCCCTGTCTTAAAAGGTCTTCAGGAGGGATATGAGTACAGCTGAACCCAGCTCCTGCAGGCGAAGGTCCACGGTGTTGCCTAAGCAGCTCACAGCAAGTCCAACCCATGCTGTGGGCTGAGCGGACCTGTGCAAAAGCAGTCAGCACAGTGTCGGACCCAATCAGGCATCCCCAAGGCTGAATTAGTCTATCCTGCCTCTCTGCAGGGTTTGGGGCTTTTGATTTGTTTTGGCTTGCAGCAAGCCATATAGGCGTACTTGAGGAGCCCAGCTGTGCCCAGAGGTGCTGACAAGGGCTTGACCCACGCCTCCAGAGGAGCGGGGAGTCTGCCTGGTGGTTTTAGAGATTCATGTTGAATATCTAGTGCCTAGTGCCTCGGGTGCTGGCAGATGAGAGGTTAACGCCGACTACCCTTTTGCTGAACATCAGCTTCTTCTCACCTGCCCCAAAGGACCGTGGGTTTGGGTGCTCTCTCCTTCTCTCCCTGCCCTGGCCAGCCACATCCTCTCAGCCCGCTCCAGCCCCTGCGTGAGCCAACATCCACCAGGAAACGTGACAGGGGAGACATGTGTGGGACTGACTGTGCCAGAGCCAGAGGGGAGGGAGCTGGATCAGGCTTGTGGATATGCAAAGCCACGGAGAGAGGTTTCTGCCGCCTGCGGCGGGTCTGCGCTCCCCGGCCCATCGCTCCGGCACACGGATGCGCGGGCATGCCAGAACCCACATCAACGCAGCCTCTGCCTCCCGAGGGGAAAGCCACTTCAGAGACGGGATGTCTCTTTCCCTGCGCTCACAGCCCGAACCCTGCCAAGCAGCCCTCGTAGGAGGCAGAGCCGGGGTCACGCACTCCCTGCCTCCTCCTCTCTGCCGAAGGGCAGAGGGAGAAAAAGGCAGTGAAATGGAGAATGTGGGTCAGCAAAGAGAGCCAGAGCCTTTTTCCAGAGTCCGCTAGGGAAAATTGCTGTAACCCTATGCACAGGACATGGCTGGGTAGCAGGGTGCCTGGTGGGTGACACACAGGCAGGGAGCTGGTCCCCAGAGCTAATCCTCTTTCCTCCTGTTACAGATCGACACTTCGGGGTCACCATGGTCTCAGGGAAAAAGGAAAGCAGACGGTTCTTGTTGCCTTCCCATTACTGGGTGATACAGCAGCATTTCCCCAGCTTGCACAGGCTGCATCACCCATCTGGGCTGAGAGCTGGAAGCTGTAAATCAAGATGTCCAGGGGAAGTCGTAAGGGGATAAAGCATCCACGGTAAAATTTCTCTGACAAGTAGTCACAGCTGAGATACCGCTTGATGAATGGCAGTAAAATCCCCAATGCAAGACGATGGATTCTCCATGGCTGTGAGCAGACTGAACTCTGTAGTGGCTGTCGGGGCTTTAGGACATCTGCCACTTCAGCAGGTACACGTGAGGCCATACCCAGCCCAAACCCTATACCACTCTTAGCTTTCTCTTCCAGTAGCCCCCAGCTAAGGAGAGCTGACTGTCATTAATCCATCAAGCTCAGAGGCATTAGTTTTAGTCCCACCTTGGGCATTTCACTCTTCTCCACCTCCCAGTCCATGTAGATAAAAAAGAAATAGATAATTGCCTCATCTATCTAGGGTGATTTCTCCAGGACAGAGCCTACAAGCAGTGCCGGTTGCAATGGGGCCTCAAAATGATTTAATCTCCCTAAAAGTGTGTATAACAAGTTACAGTAGAGTGTTAAAAAAGTGGAGAGGCAGGGGTCATGACATCTACACCAGATAACAGGACACGGGGCACTCATCAGATTATGTGCCCTAGAACTGGAGCCAACACCAATGCTGATCTCTGTCGCTTCCCTTTCCCTCAGGATGGGCTGGTTCCCAGGGGCAAGTTCAAGAGATACGGGAGAAAGCTCATGTCCTAATTAAAGCCAAGCACCCCAAGGGTTATTTTCTGGATGGTGGGAATGTCCTCCATCTCCTGGGACAATCTCTAGCCAAATCAGGATGTACAGCCACCCTGTAATAAATACTCGTCCTCATTTATGACATGATCATAAATGTCGTAGCAGGAGTTGTAACGCAGAAAATAGTACCAGATATGACTTGGAAAAAAAATAAGCAGGGCAGGACTTTCCATTTCTCTTTGGTTTCCTGGAGATACCAGGAATTTCAAGACATAAGGTACATCTCGTATATCCTGGTACTCTACATGCTGAGCATCAGCCCTAAGAATTATTTGGGCTGTAAGAACTGAGGTTGTCATGGGTAGCTTCCCAGAACCGAAGAACTGCATCTCATATCCAAAACCACTTACAGTATCTCAAAAATAAAATACAAGTGCCTAAATCCACTCAGCTGGAGTAGATATAGGGTTGGTTTTATTCTGTTTGTTTGATTCTTACCATGAAATTTTTCAAATAAAATAAAAATTGTGACTTTATTCAAAGATTTCTAGGGGAATCGTAATTTTGGCAAAGGTTGCTGCTTTTGAGATTTTGTCAGCTCTGTATTAAGACTCACTGCTGGTTGTCACTGGCGAAAGGAAACAGTGCATCACGGAGTCCATTGCACGTAGTCTGTTTGGGTATCTTAGACCACGGAAGGGGAGAAGGAACAAAATACAACACCCCAGAAACTACCACAGCTCTAGACCTGTCCAGACCTGCACACTAAATGTAAGGCTTTGGATAAGTCTTGTCATATGCTTACAGGTAGACCTTTGTTTGCAATGCTGCATTATGATCCATTTTTACCCGTCCAGCTTCATGTGCCACACAGAACTCAACGGCCTGACCCTTAATCCTCCACGTGGGGAACACCAGTGCCTGGCCCTGCCTGGACAGAAAGGTCTCACTAGCAGCCTGTTCTCACCTAGGCACAGTACCATGACCCTGACCTCGTTACGTCACCAACGTGCCCATGTTGCTCTTATCAGACCCAACGCAGTATTGTCTCATACATTGGGGAGGAAGATTCCTGAGAGGTGAGCGAGTCCCATTTTTCAGCTCAAGACTTCAGCGCTTAGCAGATGTGTTTGATGAAAGATGGGAATTTATACAAAAAACAGTTGCTTCTCACTAAAAAGGAACTATGTTTAAACCTCATTTCTCCTTGGGAGAGGCTTAGTGTCATTTTGTGACTGGCTATGGATGATGTATAACTCAAGCATGCTGGAAAACCAATCTGGTCTGCACCAAGGGAGAAAAATGTCCATTACAATTGAGGGTTTTCCACCCATATCTCCCTTTCTGCAAAGCCCAGCCACAGAACAAGGAGAAGATCACTGTGTTATACAACACAGCCATACACCACTCAGAGTTCAGAGGCTATGGTGACACTCTAGAGACAGCCAGCACATAGCAAAAGACTGTAATAAACAACATTGCAAGACAATCCCGTCCATTTTAGTGAGACTCTTCTGACGGAAAGTTAAAAACATTTGGAGATGAAGGAAGAAATACCCAGACTAAGACAACACTTGGACCAGGTCCTATTTTAAGTTCTGTTTGCAGGAACTGTTGGCTGCATTTAGCTTCACCTATGGATGCGTGACCCGACATGGCACACATCTTTCTGAATGTGCAGCCCCCTCGGTAGGGATGTGTTGAAGGAAGTCTCAGCTGCCCGCATAGAGGGTTTCATTGTCAGAGCAGCCAAAGCACACAGCGATGAAGGGAACAGTGCATTTGCCACATAAGGTGTCTATGTCCCTGCAAGTGACCTGGCCAGTTCACTCCAAGAGATTACCTTTGACGACATTTGGTTGGGGTCTTATTTTAGGTTCTGTTTCCTGGAGCAGAGTTCTAGGTTGCATTGTGTGATGCCCAGACGCCCAGATGAGAGACCTTTTGAAGAACATGGAAGTCACTATTCTAGTGCCACGAGCTGCTAAGCAGTATCCAGGAGCTACAATAAGTTACCAAGCCCCCTCAGCTCTCTTCTTTCTCTCCTTTCCCAGATCAGGACAAACTTTGTGGAGGACTGAACTGACCTGCTACTTCCACCCCTTAGTCATCCACTCTCACTATGTCCTTCCTTTCTTAAGGTACCAATCAACAGTGACAGCACATAAATTAAGCTAGGGGAAGGGTGACATTTCCTAAATATTTGGACTTTCTGAGATTTGATACGGACGATAAACCTCATCAGGACGAAGGTCTGGGCTTTCTTGTGCGCGATACTAAAACAGTGCAGGTGGTTTCGAGAGCTACCCCACAAATGCTCCTTATTTTCTAAGCTCGTCTGAGGGCTGCTACTTCTACACACACCTCAGCAGATGGACTAACACCTTCTGGAGCCAAAAACAGTTCCTGCTGCAGCCGCAGTAAGAGCTATACAACTGGGAGCATAACAGTCTCATCATCCTTGGCAGAGAGAGCACAGAAGTTAAATTGCTAGCAGGCACCAAGCAGGGGTTACAGCACCTCGAGTCCTCGAATAGCCCCCACTGGTGTGACAGCCACCTCCTTGGTGAACACCAGGGTCTGCTCACGGAGCCGAGATGCGTGAATATCTAAACCAGGGATCAGCTCAGGCACTCAGGAGGATCTCAGCTGTGCTTCGTAGCAGGCGATACTGGAGAATTACATCCTTTTGACAGACATTGAGTTGGACCTGTAATCCAAAAGCTGTCACTGCGACAGCAACTGCTACACAGGAAAAAAAGTCAGGCGGCTGTTGCCCTTTAGCACTTTGGCTTTATCTTCATATTAGCTTGCCTTCCTGCTAATATAGATTAGATCAACACTGACAAGGAGCATGATGGAGTCTAACAGTGTCAGACAGTTGGAGAGCTGCTCTGATGATGTTTAAACCAGCAGTCCAATTTTGGGGGTGTTTTGTTTTTGGTTTGATGCAGCGGACAGGGCCAACCCAAAGCAAGTGTGAATAAGAGAGACCTGGCAATTTCCAAGCATCTTTAGCTGTATCTGTATTTTTTCCCCATGCATTTATATGCATTTAAAGTCTGCAGCCAAAGTGGAAAATTCCTAGAAATGCCTCTTACCCATTAAAACGTTACGAATGGAATCTCAATCTCCTACTTTTGCCTGCCCAGGGTCATATCAGCAGCTGGAAAACATGGTGCTACACTTTGATAGCCCTTGGCAGATGCAGCCCTGAGCCCTCACAATAGCCCGTCACAGTAAAGTTACACAGACTGGATACCAAAGAAGGAGTGTGGTCTTCCCTTTTGGGCATTAAAAGTGTCCTGGGCTCTTTGATGGGATCTGTTTATCCCGTGTTAGGTCAAACCCTCTAATGAAGTGAAACGGTTGCTGTCTTCGGAAGGAGTGACTGCAGTAACCAGCCTTGAAGACAGAGCTGCCACTTCCCAGCTGCTGGAAGAGTTTATCAGAGATGGTAATCTCTAAAGCACCCATTCAGCAGGGTTTATCTGAGCTGGGCTTCTGAAAATGCTTCAGTGGTTTCTTTGGACTTTAGCCACTAAAGAGAAGATCCAGGTTGGCACTACTGTACTGTGTTTAGTATTATTTTGAAGTCTGGCTACAGTCTGTTTCTAATAACTGTCCATGAAAGATGTGGCCCTGATCATATCTTGGAGTTATTTTGGTGTTGGCCAGTGGAAGGAGGATTAGGACTGGCTTTGGAAGTGTTGCTTTTTTATCCTCTTTACTGGTATTGTGCCAGTTAGCCTTGGTAAACTCACCCAACACTTCTTCTGCCCCGTCTCATTCACGAGATGAAGATTGCACTACTTCATCTTTCCAAGATGTGTGCTCTTTCAGCACTAGGATTTATTAGAGTTGATATTTTCCCTGTGTTGTCAGGTAAAATGCTAAAAGGCTACATCCTGGGGAAAGAAGGGACAAAGTGTGAGGACCCTGCTCTGCTGGTGTTTATAACCACTTACATACTCAACAATTGGTATAATTTAAATACAAGAGGGGGCTGAAGGAGAATTCCAGCCTAATTACACGTTACAATGGTGCTGTGCTGCTTCTGGGAGACCAGCCAGGCATCTGGAAAGAGGTTCAACTCCCAGCAGGGGGGAGCTGACAGGACAAAGGAGAGAAGGCTGGGGAGTAAGCGGGACAGAAAATACAACCAGAGGAGGGTGGCCCAGCTTCAACCAGTAAACGGCAATATGACCAACCCCAGGCAGCACGGACATGGCAGCCATGTGGCCGATCTCAGAGGTAAACCTGGGCCGCAGCGGTTTGAGTTCAGGTGCCTCAGGCCGTCCCTTAACCTTGCTGAGACCCTTGCACCAGGAGCACAGGCAATTCATAGCTGAGCTTCTCACTTGTCATGGGCCGTCTTGGAGGCCTTTTCAAAGAATCATCCCAACACACTGCCTAAGAGCCCTGCTCCCTTTGCGCCACTTTGGAGGCCATTTCAAAGAGTCACCCCAACACATTGCCTAAGAGCTCTGCTTCTTCTCTGCACATTCAGTGGGAATAGGTCTTGTCTGCACCTCACTGCTTCCAAGACAGTGTTAAAATCATCTCCCAGCTTCTCCCCCTTGGACAGATCACCACTCCTTCTTGCAAACATTCCCAGGGCAGAGGTGGGACTACAGGACCACCTTCCCCAGATTTCCCCTACATCCATGAGGCTTCCCTGGCCAAGAGCAGCAGCTGGGAACGGTTAGTAGATGCTGAACTCGTGCCCCTTGCAGGCAAGGGGTGGTCTTCTCTTTCTTGGCATACAAAGCAGCAGAAGAGGGTGCCCTGGCAGCTGCTGTTTGAAAACACTGCTTAAGTGACATTGACGAGCCAGATGGACTTCAGCCCTGAAGACTCGAGTGCCCTATTTAGCCACAGAGCTGGGACGCAGTGAGTGACTGTGGATTTTGCATGCAGGCTGTCTCAGTATTCTCCAGCTCTGGTTTGGAGGACTTCATCCAGGCTGGATCCACAGACCGATTCAGATCTGCCAACAAACTGCCGGAACAAACTTGGGGAGCTGAACAGCAAGAAGCCAACCCATTTCACCAGCCTTCAGATGGTAACAATCCTTCCCAGCCCACGAGCCTGCAAGCAGGAGAGGGGAAAGGCTCCAGATTTCATTCTTAATCCTCCAAGTTATTCATACTACCCCCGTTCCCCAGCATTAGGAAGGGCAACGTTCCCTTATATGGTCAAGAAGAAGTGGAGAATATCTGCAATACGTTCTCACATCTGTGCTCAGCCAAGCCTGGCCAGCATGTCCCTGTGAATGCAGAGGTCGTAGCTGCCAAGAGCTGTGGAGCAAATGCCTCCACCCTGCTGTGAAAATGCAGGCAAGGGGGATAAACAGATATGGGTGGAAACATTGCAAAATGGATCGCATTAAGCAATGCTGCTCATGGGTTTATGGTATCTGATCTGGGATGTTTTCCCGTGCAAGCCTGGAGCCCAGTGGGAAAACGCAACTTGCAAATGTGCAAACAACAGTAAGAAAATGCTGCAAGGCCAGGTCCTGGAGAAGTAACTAAAATGGGGCATATAGACCCTCAAAGAACCCAGAAGAAAAGTGGTCCTGCTTACTGAGACAGACAGGCACAGGTTCCCCTGATGAAATTCTCCAACATCTTCTTCCCTGATATGAAGGTCAAGGTTTTAAACGGCAGGCTTAGAAGAAAGAAGGAGGATTCAGACAGGGTCTTCAGGGAAAAAGGGACAAGAACATTGGGAAGATCCTTTCAACAGTTAACATTATGGCTATAAAGAGGGAGATGTTGCCACATTTCTCTGCTGATGGAGAAATAGATTCCGTTTTGGAGTTTTAAATACAAATACCTGTGCCACCTTGTGCACAAGAGCATGACCCATCTGAAAGGTTGCCCAGGCAGTGTTTGCCTGATGATAAAGTTCTTAATCACATTGATTTCTTCTACCTAGATGTCCTACTTTCTTTCAGAAAGGATTAGATGTTCAACAGATGGGTTTAGTTTTTGCAGGACTCTTGTATGCACATTGAGGAGAACTAAGCACGTTTTTAAGTGTAATCCCCAAGTCTGAGAGGCCTCTGGGCTAATAAAAAGTCATTCTGTAGTCCTGAAGACGTGGCATGTAATGCATTCATATAATGAAACCCAGAGCAATGTGGTCACATCCAAACCAGATTCAAGCATTGCCTGGGGTCATGCTACCCCAGGCCAAAACAGTGCCAGAGTGCATGCTGATGATAAAAGTGTTCTTGGTTGTGACTGGCCAGTCTCAAAAAAGGGTCTCACCAGGACACAAGATGTCCTGCTCTGCCCTCCTACTACTTTGGCTGTGGCTCTGTGGCCAAAATCCCCCAAGAGGATGGTACAGGAGGAGGCCACCAGGCATTGGGGCAGCAAGATGCTTTTCAAAGCACCTTGGATTTCCTTCCTTCCTCCCACCTCCAGCCCTACTGGAGAATGCTCCAGGCCCAAGGACTAGTCTGGGATCAGAGGTTGCCAAGGTTGGGCTGGGGCTGAGGAAGGGGGTTGAGGCGTGGGGAGGACGAGACAGACACAACTTCATCCTGATTGCCCCAGACTTCTTTCTTCTGATGAACATTTGGATTCAACCTGGGATGAGACAGTGGAGAAGAATGGTCTGTTTAAGTCACTTGTAGGTGGCTGAAAAAGAAGCGCACAGTTTCAGACCCTGGTGGTGCTGCTCACAAGCCTCCTCTCCAACTCCAGCCCCAAGAAGCTATGGATGCCCTGGAAATCAGAAACTTTCTGTGTCAAGGTCCATAACTGAGGACCTAAACAGAGGCACTCTGATTTTCAAAGGTGCCAAGCACCTTTAGTTTCTTTTTTCCCTAATGGCTTTTGTTGTTCCTTTAAAATTAGAACACTTCCAAGATTCCTTTAACACGTAACTAGGGTTTGGGGAGCATCCTGTTCCAGAACACAGCTTTACACACCAGAAAATGGTCTGATGTTTAGGAAACACCTTTCCTCCCATATAGCAGTTTCTGCAGGACAGGCATCTTAAAAGCATCTTGATTCAATAGCCTTTTTTAAAAAAAAAATTTCCAGGCACTAGTTCATCCAATGTCACCCAGCACTCACAAAAAAACTCCACTGTCTCTACATCCTAGAGACTGTGTGGCCCTAGGAAAACCTAAAGCCCTGCTGTCGTTATGAAAATACCCCAGTGCTTTGATTTTCTCCTGAAGATTGTATGAAGAGACGTTGCTGGCAGCATGTTCTCTGCCTTCTCCAGGTCAGCCCTGCTCTTGCTGTAAACATTTTGCCCCTTTCTGCCAATTCTGCAGCCAAAGCATCCCTATCCAAACACGCGGAGGAAAAACTGCTTTCCCCATGTGGAAAGAGAGGTGATGGCACAAAGATACACAAGAAAAGTTGGGCACTGGCTAATTGGGCTCTATTTATGAGTAGGTGGTAATTAGGTGCAGCTGCAGCACTGCCTGCTCTCATAGCTGCAATGAGAGACAAAACATGTTCCCATTGCACGGATGTCCTTTAACTCTGGGCTCCTCTGGGGACAGCTTGTCTGGACAACCTTCCTTACAGCATCCCTTGAAGGGGGATGGAGGAAGGAAAGCAGACTCCAACAAAAAAGACTGCATCCAGGTCCCAAGAGTGAGATGACACAGGAAGGGAATATCAAGACTACCTATATACTACCATTGCTGTGCAGCTTGGACATCCAGGCCATCGTTCAGATATCAGGTATGGAGCACTTGGATATAGTAGTGAATAAAAAATACCTTTTACTGCCAGTGTCATGATGTTTCTGTGCACTGCAGGGCAGCCTGGAGGTCAGGGGTCCTGTGATCTCCATCTCCAGAGCACAGCTGGGATACAGCCAACAGCCTTCTCCTGAAAAGAACACTAGGGAGGAAATTACCTTTATTAAACGGACACGGACAAGGTGGTTTCCCAACCTCTGGCAACTTTCTTACCTGTTCTGCCTCATCCTTGGTGACAGGGAGACCAGATGTTTGATGTGCTTGTTGTACCCCCTCTGCCGCTGCATCCACTGGGGCAGTGAGTACAAAATCTGTCCCCTCTCCCTTCATAGGCACCCACCTCCTGTATTTAAACCAAATTTCCCCTGGATCCATCAATTTTGTAATAGTCAGAGAGGATTCCAGCAATGCCATTTTGACATGTCTGTGTTTCTCACAGTGAATGATCAAAATCAATGACGTATCTCACAGCCAAGGACATCGGAGGCATCCTCTGAAAATCTACCAGTTCCTGAAGTGGAGACACCCACTATTTTGTACACATAAATATGATTTAATTAGTCTGTGGGAGGCTCTGGAAATCCTGCAAGGATGAAACTCTCTTCAGCTGAGTGCCTTGAAAAGGCATACGGAGATAAGTTCCCAGCTTTAAAGACCTTCACCCAACCTTCTCCAGCTGATGGGGTGAAGGGGAGAGAAATGCCTGCAAATGAGGAAATACTCCCCAAAAGTAAGGTGGAAGCGCCCTCTTGCGTCCTCGGAGGAGGCTAAGTGGGTTTGTTATCCAAAAATAGGTGGGTGCACGCTCCTCTTCAGGCCTTTTTTGCATGAGTCAGGAACACCATCTCTACCTAAAGGACAGAAGGTGGGGGACCAGGGAGTTCTCCCAGTGTGACAGTGTAGTCCTAGGAGAAGCTTCATCTCTTGCTATAAATGCAGTGGGAAGGACCACGCAGAGGCAGCATGATCTGCACCAAACCATCAGGAAACCCAGCACAGAGCCCACCATGCTTCACCGACGACCTTGAGCAGAGAGGTGCAGAGAGGAAAGTGCCAGATGGAGGGCAGCAGTGAGGGGATTTGGGAAAACAAACTGTACAGAAAGTTAAAATTAACTGGATTTTTTTTTAAAAAAAAGCATATTTTTGTCTTCTAGATCCTTTCCAGAATGGAATGTGGTTGAGAGACTGGCTTAGGGTATCTTCCAAGGAACTTTTACTACCTGAACAGGCCAAGGTACTTTGGTGCTTCCCACTCCCCAGATGTTTTTCCTCTGCTTGGCATAGTGCTTCTCCAAGGACAGCATGGAAATGTATAGCACTAACAGCATCCATCCATTGAAAAGGGCTCTGACCAAGATGCCTTGTCCCTGGACACACACACGGTTGCAAGCAGGACCCTTGAGCCTCAATAGAAGAAATATCTCTCAGGCTCTGTCCCTTTTGCTCACCCAACTGTGGGTGAGATGCACCTGGGAGAGCAGGCAGTGGATGCAGGTCTCCATCCATGGGCAGCAGGCAGTTCTGGGCAGGTGGTTCAGGACAACCCCCACATAAAAAAGATCTACTTGGAACACAACTATTTGGAAACAATAATTCAAGAGCTACCCAAACCCACTGTCCTTGATAGACTACCTTCTTTTGGCAGACAAACTCCCCTGGTGCACTTTGGGTGTACCCTTGGCCATTCACAATAGACCCTCTAAAGTCAGAGGAGTAGTGAATGCTTAGTCCTTCAGGATAAAGGGATTACAGCAACCCATAGGGAAGAAAAATACTGATTATGGAAAACACATACAAACTGGTTGACAAACACCAGTTTAGAGCATTTACCTTTGAAGACGTGAAGATGAGACAGAGAACAGGGTTGTAAGCAAAGAAATGAAGCTCAGAAATGCAAAGAGGTCACAAACAAGGAGAGGGGAGAACTCAGCGGGGGTTTGAGCCTCTGCAGCTGAGGGTTTATTCACACAGCATCTGTCCACAGGTAACCCTGAGTTTGCTGTACAGACAGCAAAAGTACCTGGTTGAGCAGGCAGCAGCATCGCCAAACCTACCTCCCCCACCACCACCGTGTGTGATCTGTGCTCGCGGACTCCTCTCCATCGACAGCCTGCGGTTCCCACGGGGTTTTGTCTTGTCAGAGGCACGTTGAGCTCCCGAGGGCACATGCTGCACCGCGCCTGCCGACACACTCTTCCGTATGTCCCCATGTCTCTGTAGGCAGACGACCTCTCTCCTGGTGGGGATGTCCCCCAGGGCTCCGCGCGTTTGACAGCTGCGGGATGCACACAGGCAGCCTCTGGATCCTTTAATACACCATTTCTCACAGCCAGGGATCACTTTCTGTATTTTGAGTAAATGGCAGCACCGTGGGCTGGGAGGTTTCAGGCTTCTCAAATCTTTCTCTTTACAGGAAAAGAAGGGCTGGAAGAGATCTCTTATTTTTAACTTCTCTGCCTTTGAGAGACTAGCAGAAGCACACCGCTGTTAAAAATAACAGTAATAATAATACTGAATAAATCTCACTCAGATCCCGCTTTGGAATGCAAATGTTTCCTCCTTATTTGCATCTTTCCAAAGGATCATGCCAATACGAAGCCAGATCTGTTTCTTAACAGTCGCATCAAGCTGGCAATGGGAAGACCTTCAAGATAAACACACAGGGCTCGGGAATACAGCTCCTCAGGGAGAACTTGCAGGCAATGAAGTGTAATAAAACTGATACCAAACCAGTTCGCCTGTAGCCTGCAAGCTCTTGCAGCCTGCTGCAAAAAACCAGCACATAGCTGCACCTTTAACCTAGACTTCTCTCTGGTATCTGATTTTGAAGGCCAAACCAAGCCTGGTGGAAAAAAACCAAACCCTGTTTCTAAGGTTAGCAACAGTAGTTTGGAGTCCTGACACATGCAAGACTGATGCAATTCTGTCCCATTCCCAATCCCCTGACCCAAAACCCTTTCCCTGCTCTTAACAGCGCTCCAGGAGGGAGCTCAGCCTGGGGACGGAGGGGAGGCGATGACAGCTGCCAAATGTCCCAGCCAGCTGGAGAGAGGCTGAAGATGGAGCAGGGCTGTCTGGGCTGGGCCCTGGGGAGGTGCCTCCCCGGCACCCCTGGATCCTCATGCAGCCGTTATGCTCCAGATACGCTCAGGGCCAGACCCCCAGCCGAGAGCGATGGAGCAACACGCATTTTCCTCCTCCGAGAATTGGAGACGGGCTGGNGCTTGCGTCCAGCCCGGGTTTCGGCAGCGGTGCAGTGAGGCAGGACTTGAGCTGTCTCTTGGCCCCTCGCCCGCTCTGCTGAGCCCGATGTGGGGAGCATCTCCTCCTCACCTAGGTTTACACTCACTCACGTTCTCAAGACAGATCTTAACAGATTTCCCACCTATTTGCTGCAAGGCTCGGGGCAGGCAGCAGCACCGTCGGGCCAGGTCCCCCCGAGCTGCTCTGCAGCAGTCCCTTTCCTCTGAGCCAACACTTTCAGGTACAAGGGTTTGCAGTGCCAAGAGGCTCTAGTGCAGGTACGGAGAAAAAAGACACCCTCATGGTCATCAAACCTTTGCACATCTTTCAAACAACCCAAAAATACACTGCAAACTCTGTGCAAGGGCGCATCGCCAGGGAGGAGAAGGCAGAGATGCTGAGGGGCTGCTGTTGCTTTTCCCCTTCTCTTAGCATCAATCAGGACAGTGTGTATTCTCCAACTCATTAAAAACAAGGGCGAAAGCAGAAGCTTTTGCCCCGTATTATGGCTGCACCCAGCTCTGATGTATGCCCACAGAATGGAACAGCACGGGATATGCACACTGTGTAGTTTGCAGACACACACAGAGCCCCACAGTGTCTTAGAGGCAGCCAGGAAATATTTCCTTCTCACAAGAAATGTACTTTTGCTGGTTTTAATTTTCAGAGCTTCCCAAGGGGGGGAAAAAATACATACTTTTCAATGAGAAACTAGAGCCTGAACAATCTGCAGTTTCATATTTTGCTGGGGAGGGTGGAAGAAACATCCACCTCCAAACACTTTCATAAAACCATCTCAGGCAATCACCCCCTTTCGCAGGGAAAAGCCTGTGAACGAAAAGCATAATCAGTCCAAAGGACACTGCAGTCCCCTATGGTCAGGATAAGATGTTTTATACACTAAAGATTGCAAAGACAAAGTCTTTCCTTGAGAAAAAGCAGTGCATGGGACAAACAGAGCGCCCAGGGTGAGGAGTCACACAGCTTATAGTTGCATGGGCTTATTCGTATTCAAAAATTAAAGGTGGCTCTAGTTATCCCCTTCCTTCCTTCCTTCCTTCCTCCCTTCCTCCCTTCCTCCTTTCCTTCCTTCCTCTCTTTCTTTCTCTCTTTCTTCCTTTCTTCCCTTCACCTTTCATCCCAATCCAGCATTCATTTTTCACTGCCACATAAACGCGCAGTTTCTCTTCTGTGATAAATAAGTGAAATGAAGAGTTAGGGGATGTGGCTTGTACCCGTAGAAAGGCATGGGAGAAATCAGGAGGATTTTGGGGACAGTCATTTGCCATCGAGAGCAGCTCAGGAAAGGCTGGGGCATCGCTCCGCAGGCACGGCTGCAGCAGTGTATCCTGCTCTGCAGGGGAAAACCCGCACCCCTCTCCCCAGTGTCAGCATGGGGGCCCCATGGTGCAGCCAGTCACATCACTGGGTCCAGGACAGGTGGATTCTGTTCAGGGTTGACCCAGCTGGAGACAGCCACGGGGACGGATACAGAATCCACCTGGGTTCCAGGGCAAAGCAGGTTTTAGGCAGCAACATTCTGGGGAGATGAGCCGCGTCCTAAAGGGGAAGAGCTCACAACCCTGTGTTTAAGCTGCTCCACAAGAGGCTGTGAGCATTGAGAGGAGCCCATCGAGGTGCAGTGTTTGGCCGTGGTGAAGATGACCACAGGATGTTTCGTGAAAAGTGGGATGCCGTGATGTGTCCTGGGGAGGCTGTCATTGGGCCATGGCTTAAGGACTACTCTGCTCCTTGTGGAGATGGTGGGCTGTGGCTGAGTGCAACCCCAAACCACCAAACACAGCCCTGCTGCCATCCCTCAGCTTGGTCCCCTGTGTGACACGAGACAGTCAATGCCAGGGCAGCACAAGGTCCCCACTGCATGGATGTTGGGAAGTTTCTGGTACCAAACAGACCTTGGGGACAGGTAAGGAAACACGATCAGAAAACTCCAGTTTCTCAAAGCAAAGGCCATTTCTGGGAAGGGTTGGTTACAATAACAGTCCTGACTTGAAAACGTATTTTAAACGTCTCACATGATCAAATCATTTCTTTGGCATCTTCACAGCACCCTGGCACTTGAGTCTTCATTCCTCTACCCAGAGCCAAAGTGACATTGCTCATCTCAAGAAGTCTGGTAGCTGGAAGTTCAGGTTGGTTTCCACCCACAAACTCCATCAGGTCCTACAGGCTATGCCAGTGCTATTGTCAAAATCAGACCCTAAAACTGAAATGGAGGCCATCAGAAGCCTTCTCTCCTTTTGAGTATGTTGAGACCAGTGTTTCATTCTCTTACAGCCTAGGGTGAACTTCACCTTCACACACCCTGCAGTGGTGGGTGAGCTTACCTATGGCAATGCTGATGTCCTGAGGGACACATCTACACTTCACTGAAGTTCAAGATGCCCTCAATTTGCTGCATCTCATGCCAGGTTCTCTGCAAAAGCTGAGGCCGAGCAGGAGCTGGAGATGGCCTTGGATGTCCCCTCAACCTGAACCCTAAAACCTTGGCCATCGCTGCAACCCAACTTCCACCTGAACCTGAGACTGTAGAATTTGAAAAACTTCAACTTTTGAATCTTTTGCTTTCCTTAAGGAAGCTGGAGGCCTGCTTCTTGAAAAGGAAATTACTGAATTTCCTGCGATGGTATTTCCAGCCTTCATAAAACCCAGCCACTACAGAGGTGTCCCAAGAAAATCCAGTCTCCCAAGCTTTCCACCCTGGTTCCTAAAATGAAAAAATTGGAAAAAAGGCTTGGCAATCTGTAGCAGGGAGCACTCAAAAGGAGTGTGTATCCATGGAGGTTCTTGCAGCAGTTTTCCCGTGCTTTCCCCACAGACCATGCGTTTGTGTTTCAGCATGCTGGGGTGAAATCGGAGCCCCATAGTCCCGGGGGGCACGGGCAGCCCGGTGCAAGCACACACGTGAGCTCCCTCCCCAGCACGTGCCGATGCCATGGAAGCTCATTAAAATGGAGCGAGCGATGTGCCAGCTGTAAATGCAAAGACAGGTCTTTTCAAATAAGCCCCATTAGTTCCACATGTGCTTTTGATAGATAATTTTTTGGTTACTTAACATGAAACCAATAATTATGGAAATGACTGCGAGGATCCGGATACTCTCCACAAGAAAAAGATGGAGAGTGGAGAGAAAGCAAAACCAGAGACTTTGCAGGGATTTTTCCTCCCCTAATGCACCCATCCCTAGTAAACTGCTGGTGCAGAGCCCTACCCAGCAGACCAAAGGAAAGAAATCGGCTCTGCCAGCATCAGCTCCCTGGAGCCGCACAGCGCCTTCAGCTACGGGATTAAACACTCGCTATGCAGCCACATACACAATCCTGAGGCCACACAGGCAAACAGCTCTCCTTACCCCCCAAAAATGGGGAGAACATACTGGAGAGAGTGCAAAATCTGGCTCTCTCCTCCAGTGCTTGTAGCTAGTTTGCTGTAAATTCCCTGCCAGGGGATCAAATCTGGAGGAGACGCGCATCACAACCAGTATTTTTCAGAAAACCATTTATGCATCAATCTGTTTATAAGACGTAACAGATCTCTATTCACACCCAAGTTGATTTCTTCCCCCCCATGCTCGCTCGCACCCCGCACCACCCCGCCATCCCCGCACACGGCCATCTGACAAGCAGGGCACAAACGTGCGTGCAGCAAAGCAACACGGGGCGGGGGGAAAGAAAGAGGAACGCGCACGTTTTTAGCGGGAATACAGCTATCAAAACAACATTATATAACTGCAAAAAAAGAAGAAGGGAAAAAAAAAAAATAGAGGTGGTTATGTAAACCGCCGTCCCTGTCTGGTCAGCACAAATCTCATGTGGGCTTAGGTCAGTCCATTTGACACAGCTAGAAATAATTGTCTCTGTTAACCATTAGTAGCCCCCAGTTCAAAGTTCTCGGCCAGCTGCCTCTGTGCCCTGCCTGTACTCCCTCTGCCTGGCTCACCCGGCTGCCTGCCTGCTGCCTACTGCCCAGGCAAGGTGCAGGCAGCGCTGCCCACCCCTGCTCATGCCCACGCTGGAGACCTCAGCATCTCGGCAGGGGATGCGACACCAAACCGCAGCATCCAGCCGGGATGCCCTGCTCTGCCCCAGCTGGCCAAAGCAAGTGCCCTCGGTGTCCCCACAGGGTGTCTGACCATAGCAAACAAAACCAAAAAGCAGACCTTGCTGTTCCTAGTGTGGTGGTCAGGAGGTGTCCTGGGCAGGCAAAAAAGCCTCATAGTGCCTGGAAAAAAGCTTCAGCCCCTACCCTGGAGAAGGCCTGCGTTGCAATCACAGGACAAGGAAGAGTGGGTGGCTCTAACAGGTAGAGTTGTGACCCTACAGAGGAACATTCCAGTGGCATCACCTTGATACCCCAGGCCTGTGGAAGCATCTGGAGGACTTCTTAGCTCCCTTCTCATTTTCTGCAGGGAATTTCCCATTGATTGAGGGAAAAGGATGTGATTTGGCTGTTTATCACAGTAGAATCACAGAATCACTGGGGTTGGAAGGGACCTCTGGAGATCATCTGCTCCAACCCCCCTGCCAGAGCAGGGTCACCTAGAGCAGGTTGCACAGGATGGCATCCAGGTGGGTTTGGAATGTCTCCAGAGTCGCAGACTCCACCACCTCTCTGGGCAGCCTGTTCCAGTGCTCTGCCACCCTCAAAGGAAAGAAGTTCCTCCTCATGTTTAGATGGAACGTTGTACGTTCAAGTTTGTGCCTGTTACTTCTTGTCCTGTCACTGGGCACCACTGAAAAAAGCCTGGTCCCATCCTCCTGACACCCTCCCTTTAAATATTTCTAAGGAGAGAAAGGAAAGCCTGGCTTCTTAAAATGTCTTGGCTATCTTCTCTCCCAGGGTGAGACCCCATAGGGGTGTCCTTGGGACAGAGGTGCACCTAAGTAATGTGATTGTTCCCACCTTTCTGCAGAAAATGAAGGAGGTGCTTGTGGCTCACTGCTCTTTCTAGCTTCACATCCTAGACCACCACACTGTATTTAGAGTTAAGGACATCCGGAAAGGCCTTTCCAGGAACCCAGTCAGTGCTGAGTCTATTTGCTCCCCTTGGAGAACAGCAGCAGAGCAGCCAAAAGAAAATCTGTGTCCCAAACAGGGCAAGGGTTGCTTGAGCTGGTGACTGGAAAGAGTATTTGGGGGCCACAGAGAAACATGTGCAAAAGGGTCCTCACAGCACCTCTTTACCCCGTCTCCTCCACTCGGGGAAACTGCTGAAGCTTAAAACTCATGTCCCATCAAAGTTTCTCCCAGTTTTTACAGGAGACATCTTCCAACTTCTCACAAGGCAAGACGCAAATCCCAAGAGTCTTCAAGAGTAATAATTTCCCGTCCTTGGTGTGGGAGGAAAAGATGTTTTGGGGACTGGTACACTCAGTCCCTCCATCCACTGACTAGTCCCTCACTGCCGTGATTTGGTACCTGGAGGCAAGTCAAATCTGATTCAGGCACCTTTCCATGCAAATCAGTGCAGCTACTTACAGCAGCATGAAAATAATGGAACGAGAGGAGAAGTAGGGAACAGGACTGGGAGGATTTTGCCCTGGACAGCAGGGACCAAGGGGGCCAGACAGGGCATCTCAGCAGCATGCAGGTGTGTGCAGCTCTAACCCAGCAGACATATCCCTCTCTCTGGACTGGGACCCACCTCGTCTTCTCGGCTCACAGAAACTGCTCGGCATGAACAACTCATTCCCATCTTCCCACAGAGTCTTGCCAACAGAGCAAACCCAGTGCACCGCCAGTAGCGAGGACTAAAATCACTGTGAGCTGAGCAAGGCCCTCAGCAGAGACAGTAGATGAAGAACCAGCCTAAGGCACTGCAATCCTGGCAAAAACAGTTTCAAAACACACTTTATCTAGTGAGTGTGCCTTGGAGCTATGCAGAGAATTGTTTCATGCAGTCTTTTTATGGAGGGAGGAACCGGATAGCAGTAGTCCCCAAAATAATTCACGGGCCTTTTAGCAGCCTCTATTACTCATTATTGGATGGACTGCAATGTTCATTGTTTCATTCTCTCAGGCAAATCCTTCTCCTCTAAATTAAATAGCTAACAAGGAAACTTCCCAGCTTCAGAGCCTTGTTTTGCCCATGCAACTAAAATCCTTCTAGCCTCCATCAGACTTGCCTCTTGATAGCCCAGCAGCTGCTAAAGTCACTGGTATTTTCTCATTACAGGGCAGGGCACCCTCCACAACCCTCCAAGAACTGAATCTTGTTCAGTGGGAAACATCCAGCAGGTCAGGGAGAGCCTGGGAGCACAGGAGAAGGGTGAAAGGTTCAAGTCTGCCAGGACTGTGAGTACGTACAAAGCCGGGGCTGTGCTCTGGGCTGGTCCGTAGGCACTGCTGCAACGAACACAACAGATAGCATGGGAGCCGTCCACCACACGAAATCAGACTCACTGTACCCACAGGACAGAGAATTAAAATCATTAATGCTTCTCAGTTGGTTTTAGATGCTGGAATAAAAGCTCGATACAGATGTTTTGTTACAGTAAGAATTTAATCAGAACACGTGGAGGAGTGCAAGTTATTATTTCATAAAGCAACGGCAGAGACAGTCAATTTGTTTATCCAGATCTCTGCTTTGTCCTAACTCACTCACTCGTCGTCTCAAAGGTTTCTTGCTCAGCTTAGGCGTTACTGGGTAAATGATTTTCTGGCTTTTGACGTCAAACGCAGCCCTTCTTGTTCATTATAAACCAACGCACTGCTATCTGCTCTTAATCGTACACTGGCTTTGTTGCTCGTTCAACTTTCCAGTTTGGGCAGAATAAATCCCCAGAAAGAACTTCATAGAAACCCAGTTACTGCTAGGTGCGAAAGCAGCTCTGTTTGTGGCCACGATGCTTTTTGAGAGGACCAAAGTCTGACTTTAATCAGACTTAGACCTTGCCTAAATCAGATCCCCTCAGACAGTCCTGCCCCTTCTTGCCCCCAGTAGTGAAGTATTTCAATTCAGTTCATCTGGTCCCTCCTCCCTTAAGGCCTGGCCAGTCTTTCATTTTTGCCCGGAGAAGCAGCGTATTCCCTAGAGCTGTTAACACCCCGGAGAGATGCTCTCTCCAGCGGCTCATGCAAAACTTCCCCCCGTGCAGCCACAACCACAGGGGACCACAAGCTGAGCTGAAAAAACTTGCTGGGTTGGGAGATGAATGTACGACCTGTGCCAGAAGCATCCATTTAAAAATCCCCATGCAGAGGAGGTCATTTCTGCTCCACCTGGGACAAGGTAGGGAGATGGATTCCAGCAGATTTCCACCCAGATCAGAATCTATCCACGGGTCTAGACGGCTCTTCTTGCCCCAGCTGGGATCTGAATTTACTCGGTGTTTTTGGGGGGAAGAATGAGACCTCAATAATTGGCAACAGGCTGACAGGAGCAGGGAGGAGGCTTCATCTTCTCTGCTCTTCAGTGCCAGCTCTCCGATTCACACCATCCCCATTTGCACATCAGCTTTTAATATTTAATTGCAGCTTTGCCAAGGGACTTTGCCTCCTGTCTTGTAACGAAGGAGGAGAGGAGTCAGAAGCGTGGTACTGAAGAGCCCCAAGGAGACTATCAAATGGCAGATCTCGGGTGGAGGAAAGCACTCTAGCATGTAAGTGATTTTACACAAAAAACCCCCTCCCAGATCACAGAAGATGGAATGAATTAATATCAGAAAAATCCTGTAAACCCTTAGCAACTGGGGGATGCTGTGCTGACTGTAGGAACTGTTCAGGGTGGGCTGAGAAGAGTATTTCTATCGACTGCCTGTACTGTATTTAAGGAAAAGGGGAGATATAAATGGAAAACTAGGGAACATTTTCCTCCTAACAGGCTCATTCTGCCACAGAGTAAATCCCTCGAGGGCTCTTCACCTGGAATTGTTTAATGTTAGACACAACCTCAAAAATGGGAAACAATCCCTGGACTGTGGGAGGTGATCTAACAAATCTGTCTCTTTTCTAGCATCACGGGAAATGACCTGGAAAACAAAAAAAAAAGGAAATTTCTAAAGTAACTAGTGAGAAATGTACCCCCCTCCCTCTGGTCTTGATTTCAGATGTCTTAAAAGCATGAGAGGGGAGACAGAGATTCACAAACTGCTGAATGCCATCCCCTTCCCCATGAAAATCTGCCCCTCTTGAGTGGATCTGAAAGTGGACACCTAAACACGGGTGGACGATGGCTCTGGGCACAGCCTAATATTCAGACCAGTGCAACAGAAATCGCTTATGAAACATATTCTGCAAGCAACAGGGCTTTTAAAACAAGTACTTTCATAATCTAAATACAAGTATCTAATAATCCCATCGTTCGAATGTCTGTGTCAGTAATTAAAGAGCAATTACATCTAACTTGTAGGTCCTGAGAGCTCTGTCTAAATTCAGAAAAGGAACCCCAGATGACCTAATGTACTTCCAAGTGTCAGATCAGTCATTGCAAATCCAGCGCCTGAGACTTCTGCTGCGCATTTCTGAAGCCTGGAAAAGAAGAACATTTTTGGCAGAAGAGGCCAAGAGGTGCTTAATTCTCCAGTTACTGCCTGAATTCAGAGGTGGTTCAGGTCTAGGCAACTTTGGAAACATAAGAAAATTTTAACCAAAGATGCATATACAAAATTTCCAAAAAAAAATTTAAATTACTTAAAACTAATTGTTCTTCAGGTTCTTTCCCTCTCCCTGTCACGTAGATTAACTGAGTGATCTAGGGGAATGAGAAAAATTGTAGGCAGAGGTGGAAAAGACCCATTCCCTGCATTAGGAGTAATTTAATTTAAATTATGTCTTTTTTAAACCTGTTTTATTTTTTCAAAAGTGAATTTATGTGGTGAGGTTTGCAGATGTGTCAGCATTTGTTCCGCAGCCCTTTACTGGTACACCGATCCCATGAGTGGAGATGGATGCACTAATTGTTGGCCTCTTTTCCCTGGATCTTCACATCCAGCACCGTAACCTTTGCTCTCTCGCTTCAATGCCAGCAGACAGAGAACATGGAAAAAGCTGAGAAGTTGAGGCCAGCTCAGTCCTTTCCTTTTCTGTACCATTCTCCAAGGAGCAGTCCAGAGTGTAGAGCAGTTCCTCTGAGAAAATCTGTATCCGTCTCTGAACTGGTTGCCAGGTGGGTGGTTAATCTACGGTCGCAGTTCACCTTCAATTTGGAAGGTTCCAGGGTGAACTTTCCCTCGCCCATCTCCATAACAAACAAATCCCACCCAGATAAGGTCTTTCCCAAGCACAGTGTCCCAGGGTGTCAGGTCTCGAACTAGAAGCCAATACTTTTCTGCCGTAAGTGCTCTTAGGTATTCTATATTAGCAATGCGTTATTAAGTCTTGGAAGACAAATCCTGATTTAAAAGCCAGACACACTCAACAAACTTCCCCAAATACAACGACACAAAGGAATTTGCCCTTGACCCCAATGACTGGAGCATTCCCAGATGGACAATTAAAGCTTTTAATCTTGATAGTCTATAAGGTGCCACAAAGGAAACCAGCAAATGCTGGAGAGATGAGCTGATGAGGAGACAAGAAGGGTATGGGCAACTCATCCTCTCCTGGTTTCTCTCAACCGTTTGTAACCAAAATGCTCCAGGGAGAGTCACATTTCAACCCAAGCCCTTTAAGGGATAATTTCTTTTCTGGTTACAACCCATAATTGAGATCAGACTACAACGCTGCCAAGAGTGAGACAAATAAGATTAGCAACAGAACCCGAAGTACATCTCCCTCAACATAAGAGTGACAGAGCAGCTGTCAAGACTGTCTCTTGAACTTCCCCTTGGGAGAGTTTAGTTCCAAATATCCCAAACTTAGTCAGTTTTCACTGTAAATAGTCATCTACCCGACACGGTCCTTAGAGAAAGCTGAAAGTGCCCTCCTCACAGCAAGGAAGAGAAGGAAGGTGGTTTCTTCTGCAAAGGTCTCACTCATCAGTAGTGTTATATTAGGTCAGGCTCAGACTTGATAAATCCCTTTACATTAGGTTAAAGCTGAATAAATAAACAATGCATTGACCTTCTGGAAAGCCTGACTTCAGCTGCAAGCCACGTATCAGCAAAGTGCAATAATGCAGTACTTTCAGCCAATACAACCCCCCAGAACATCCCAACCGTGGGGAAAAGGGCTGATCCAGGGGCACATCTGCATGGAGCTTGGGAGGAGAGGGCTCATGCTGGATCTAGCAGCACTGTACTGAACTAATCCATTAGACCTAAAACCAGTCTTCTTGGGGGGATTTTTCACATCTCTCACTCTTCAAGATTGCTTTTGAATTCTGTTGGGTTTGATATTTTCCAGAGGGTAGGGGAAGGCAGAAAGAGCCTGTCTACTATATGGAAAAATGCATTCGGGCTAAAAAAGGGATTGAGGTGCCATCTCCTGTCTTCCCTGCAGGTACCAGAGCATCCTGGACTGTGAAAGCAGCATGTCTAAGCAAGAACATCCCAAGGTGAGAGCCAAAGGCTCAGACTAGGTGGAACAGAGCATTTCCTAACAACATAATGCTCCATTTCTTGGCAATTAAACACAGACAAAAACCTAGCATTTTTCGCGATATCTAGTGCTGTTCTGAGGACATCTCAGGGCAGGTCAGATCCAATCCCCTTTTAGTATGTACAGATGGACTGACACACATAAGATGCTCCAGGATGGGATGAAACCTTCATATATAACATTCAGATTGCTCTGGAGTGAATAAATTGTAGGAGTAGAGCCTAATGGAAGACCTTCAAGAGGTGTAGGAGCAGGTGTAGGAGCTGACGGAGGATTTAACACTGGTTAGGAAGCGAGGGAAGGATCTAGCCTGAGGCAAAGACACAGAAAGTCATTAAGACACCCAGACAGCTGCACTGGGCTGACAGATATGACACTGAGGCATTGCTACCCTCCTCCACCAGCAGCTGGAAGCTTTTGGGTTTACCCTGTGTGTCTCAAATGACACCAAGTACCTACCAAAGGAAACTGTCTACCCTAGGATGCAGAAATTACTTTCTTGGCACTTTTGACCATAATGGGACTTAGACATCAAGTTCATGAGTAGATTTTGCTCACAGCTACATTTAGATATCTACATTTCAGCATCTTCAACCGAATTTCCCCCTAACCAGAAGCTGTGATTACTGTTCTCGCATCATGGTAAAGGTACACCTCCCACCTACCAGTTTCCCCTTATATCATATTTTGATTGCAAATTCATTGGCATAAGGTGCAGGTCTTGGCTCTGTATTTGCATGTTGGGTCCTGCTTTGTGATAAGGGCCTCTTACAACCTGGAATAACAATGATAAAAACACACACTGGAAGCCAGGTACTCTGGACTTCATCCAGTTTACCTGCTGAAGACAGATTTGATTCCCACTGACCAGAGAAATGTGAATTGCACCTCATCAAAAAAGGCAGAATCTGAAAATTTTTATTTTCAATCCAGGTTTTTAAGATGAAACTGGAGTTTTCCTATGAAATGATAGAGAGAGGGATTTCCTGACTGTTTGGAAACACAATTTCCTAGAGGAAGAGGGTGGAGGTGGGGATAAGGCAATGATCCAAGCAGGAAGACAGCCAGTGGTCATATTTTTTCTACTCCAAGGCTTCATTGCATGACCATGGACAAAGTGGGAGGATACACTGGAAACAGGCAAGACAGAAACTTCTTTCACACTTCAGAAAGAGCTAAAGTGTGTTTAGATCATGTCTGACATCTACTCCAGGGAACATAGAGCAGAAAGTGATGGGACACTCATTCATCCCAAAAAGTTAGAAGGTCAACAAATATGATACTTGGAGTAGAAGAGCAGGAGATAAAAAATTCAGTTGATTTATTATTGAAGTTTTATATGAGCCTATTTTTATGTTTGTTTGGGGTTTTTTAGCTTATGGAGAGAAGATATCTATCACAGACTATTGTCACTTCAATGGGGAAAAAACATGCCCTATCTCAAAGCCATCACAGTGATACGTCCTGGAGCAAGTCCATGGAGGATCTTCCCATCCCTAGCATCAACGCCGCAACAAGGCATCTGAAAGGACTCCTGACCAGCTTTGACACTCCTAAAACCACTCAACCGTGTAAGACTTTACCTTTTGCTCCACTCAAGACACCATCTCCCAATGACATTTTGAGGAAGAGGGAGGCTGATGCCAGAATCATAACAACAATCCAACCCCTGAGCATGAAGACCAAATCCCATAAAGACCCATCCTTCCCTTCCTCTCTTCAGAGCATCCAGAGGAAGACACAATGGAGTCCTGCCATCATCAAATGGAATGAGTCTCCTGTAAAGGTTAGTAGGTGCTCTACTTCAAAAGCTCCTGGAAATTTATTTTCTTTGGGTGTCCAGAGTCATCCTTGTAAGTGTTTGGGGTTCATGGTGGTGCTTCATCATCCACTCATGCCAATCCCTGGCCATGGGGTCTGCCCTGTGGAAGCCTAACCTTCCATGGTTAGGGAAGGAGCAGTAGGTTTGCAGGGGAGCCATGCTGTGACATCAGAGCTACCATCAGGATAGAGCTTGCTCCGAGATGTGGTGAAGGTGAGCAACAGAGCCTACCACAGAAAACCCCTTGGCACATCACCTCCCTGCAACATAGAGACCACCTCTCTTTCTGTGTTATTAAAAGCTGGCAGACACACGACCAGATCCTCAAATACATGCTGGGTCTCCCTCGGGCCAGGTTCTGCAATGACGCAAAGTCCAGTGGAAAAGGGGTACCATGTACTGTAACAAGTGAAAGATAGACCTGATTCTACTATTAAATACTAAAGCACCAAAGGAGCTTGAAATGGATGTTAGTGCCAGTTCATGCAAGCAGTTAACAATGACTGGAGCCAGGCAACATAGAATCATAGAATCACAGAATAGTTTATGTTGGAAGGGACCTTAAAGATCATCTAGTTCCAACCCCCCTGCCATGGGTCCTACTAGACCAGGTTGCTCAAAGCCCCATCCAACCTGGCCTTGAACACTTCCAGGGATGGGGCAGCCACAGCTTCCCTGGGCAACCTGGGCCAGTGTCTCACCATCCTCATAGTGAAAAATTTCTTCTTAATATCTATTCTAAATCTCCCCTCTTCCAGCTTGAAACCATTACCCCTCATCCTGGTACCCCTCATGCCCTGGTAAAAAGTCCCTCTCCAGATTTCTTGGTAGGCCCCTTTCAGACACTGGAAGGCTGCTATAAGGTCTCCTCAGAGCCTTCTCTTCTCCAGGCTGAACAACACCAACTCTCTCAGCCTGTCCTCATAGAAGAGGTGCTCTAACCCTCTGATCATCTTCGTGGCCTCCTCTGGACCCGCTCCAACAGGTCCACATCCTTCTTATGTTGGGGGCTCCAGAGCTGGACACAGTATTCCAGGTGGGGTCTCACAAGAGCAGAGTAGAGAGGTAGAATCCCCTCCCTTGACCTGTAGGCCACGCTTCTTTTGATACAGCACGGGATACGGGGTGTTGCATCTATGAGCAAGCACAAATTCATAATCACCTATGGCTTAAACTTCCTTCCAGCTCTGTTAATCTGCCCAGACACAACAACACATCTCCTTGGCCCAGTCTTCTCAACCTAGACACCCATCTTCCTTTCTGTGCTCCCACATGGTCTATCTCTAGTCTCATCCAGCTCTTGGTGATTTAAGAGTTTCAGGGGCACAGGTCATATGTTCAACAAACTATTCCTTGCCATGATCCTTTTCCTGGAGGGAAGGAGTTGGTAGGAATGGGCAGCCTAGATTGGAGAGAGACCTACATCAAGGAAACGAGAGAGTCCCAAGAATTTATTATCATCTGGAATACTAATTATGGATGAGATCCTGTCTGAAATGGTCACGTCCATCTCACCACTGTATGATATCACCCCAGTGATTACTGCTGCACAGGAGGGACTGGTCCTGCCACTGGGAGTACAGAAAAGGCAACACCAATCTTTACTAGGTTTGAGACACTGAAATAATTCTGGGAGCAGGTAAAGGAAATGGATGGATAAACCTAACCCTGAAAGAGTAGCAATGGTGGCCACAAAAATAAGCAAGGGTAAAGAAAATACCATTTAGCTCTGGAAACAGAGGTGGGGCGGGTGAGGGGCCAAAAAGCTGTGGAGCACTGTCCTTGGAGGGAACAGAGCAAAGTCAAGCCTGGGTCAGGTCTGCAGAAAAGAAGTTCAAACTACACACAATATGTGGAGGCAATGTCAGGGCCACCTTTGCCTCTGGAAAGCCTCTGGTGCCGTTGCCTTTCTCGCACTGGGGCTTCGTGCAGTTCCTTCCATTTATGGAATTTACCTGTTTCCCCACTCTCATTCCCACACAGGGAGGGAAGCTGTCCCACGACAGACAGGCGATCATCTCCTCGGTGCCAGATACAGCCGATGACTCAGCCACGGGCAGAAGCTGTGAGTTGGATTTATTTTGGTTACTGGTCATCATTGCTACTCTACTGCCAGCTCTATAGTTGCAACAGAGAAGAGTCTATTTGGTCCTTGCACAAAGTTATATTTCGCACGTAATCCCATAGCAGAGACTGGGTGATTCTGGCTGGGGATGGTGTGGGTACTGCCAGGAGTGGCCATGTAGGCGTATGTCCAAGCATAGGGAGTGCAGAGAGCAGAGGACCTCACTACTGCAGTCTTCCAGCCCTGAGTGGTCCCATTGCACAGAGCTGGCAAATCCCAACACGGCTGGGATCTGGGCCAGTGATGAGTCCACAGAGCCACGCTGGCTGTGCCTATGCTGTTATCCCACCATTTAAAAATAGCTGGTATTAAATACTAACACAGAAATACATCCATGTTTAGGTTGGGATGAGTAATACCTCCCTGCACCTTAGCCTCGAGGATAGGAAAAGGCAGAGGTTCCTTTGTACCTAACTAAGGAGTCTTGGCTGGGCTCCTTGTTGAATTTGGCAGCAGTGGTGTATCAGACACAGTCATCCTTGGCTTAAGATAGGACATGTAAGTGATCCTTAACACTATGACATCATCGTGACTAAAGCAGGTCAGAGATATTTCAAGGCAAGAGACATCTGTGAAGAGTGAGAGATCCAAGCTGAAGCTTTGCACGGGAAAGGGTTGATTTTTACCAAATTTTGCTGTTTGATTCGGGGCAGAAAGAAACAGCTGTCCAAAAATCCCATAATGACTGGCTTTGAGACCAGTGGACCATCCTGCCTCCTTTGGGCCTGGATCAGGAATCCAGGGACCCCATATCCCATCTATCTAGGATTTGTTCTCCATCCTTTCCATTTCTTCCTTTGCTTTCACACAAGAAGGGGGAAGGAAAAAAAATCACATCTTGCCTGGATTTGAGACACTGTATTTAATTATGCAACTGCATGGGAAAAAATGTCTCTTACACAAACACACAGACAAATGAAGGAGCTGAAGCTTCCACAGCACTGCTGGGATTATTTTTAATGTCAAAGCATGTGAAGTCACCCTGCTATCTTGCTAAACACGATCACAGTATTAGCTGCAGTGTGTCTTTTACAGCGTGAAGACTATCTTTTCCTCTGGTTGGCAAATGATGAATCATGGTCTATCTTAGAGCCTTACACCACTCTCCAGCCCCTGACTCAAAGGCCTTGTAATAACAAAGACTTCATGTCGTCTTTGGCTCTGCTTCTTTGGTAGGGCTAGGCTTTGCATGTGTGGGGTCCTTCTGGGAAGGTAGTTGCAGCCAGTGAGCTGGGAATATGACAGCTACCTCTGATGGAGGTGCTGGATTTGCTCAGACACAGGAGTTGTAATGCTTCCTAAAAAAGTACAGGAACCAGCTGTCCCATATCTCACGTTCAGGACTGTACCTGTGCTGTGCTTGGTCATTCCAATGGAGACAGAGAGACATCAGTGCTCCACAAGCCCCAGCAGTGACCAGGGCAGGTCTTCTACAGGAACCTCCTCACCATCAACTCCTCACTCATGGCCAGGGCTGACGAGGGGACACCCAGCCGGTGCAGTGACCTGGGATGGGGAAGGCAGTGTCAAGTGGGTTGAAGTCACACAATGTTGTAAGGTTAAGCACAGAGCACAGTTCTCAGGTCTGGGATACCATGATATGGAGGACACCAGCTTGGCAGTGTTCAAGACAGCTCTGCTGACTGGTGTTTGGCTTATCAGCAAACACATGTCCATGCAACAGTTCAGAGCTGAATAAATACACATGAAGTCAAAGCACCAGTTGCTGTACCTCTTTCCAGGCCCGGCTTAGTCACCTCTGAGACACTGCTGGAGTCCTGAGCATTGCTCAAAGGGCAAGGCTGCTACACCCCTTAGAAAAGCCCATTCCCAGGCAGCTAAACCAGCCAGGCTAGATCCCCAGCCACAATGATGATATCAGATGATCCAGAGAAAGGTGCCACCAGAGACATCACCAAGTCACTACTTAAAGAGGTCCAAGTAGCTATAGTTTGCTGTAATGAGATTAAACTGCGCAGTGGAAGACTTACACGATAGAACAAAATATTTCCCAGGAAGAAAGATGGCAAATCAAGGAACCATTTTCCCCAAAGGAGAATAGTTGAAAGCTTGAGTCCTTTAATATTAAAAAGAAGGAGACACCAGCTACGTCACTGCAGGTAGAGTCTCCTGAGTGCTCTGGGTTTAAAAAATTAACAACTTCTAGATGAATTTTGGCAATCAGAGAGAGGAAAATCACAGCCAAGAAAGGGAAAAGAGGGGCATGCATGCGGGCATGCCGTTCCCCCAGCTCGCACACATACATATGCTTGTGCATGTATGTATTAATATAGCTCCATTATTCAGTGCTTTCAGCCGAAGGGCACACGAGGGTGTTACCTCGGTGCAGTGCGAAGACGAAACGGGAGCCTGACGTGACTGCAAATTACAGAGCACCCAGACAGCCTCCCAAAATGCGTTTAACTCCCCCCTTCCCCCTTCTTCCTGTATTTGTTTCGACCGCTGCCCGCTGGGAATTTTCAAAGCAAGGAGAAGAGGCGAAGGAAAGGGCAGAAAACAGTGGGCTCCCCCATCCTGCATCAGGGAGACCCAGGTTTGGTGGCAAGGCTTGCTTGGCAGGAGATGGTTTTCCCTCTGCTGGCTGTAGAAACCACACTTTCTCCTGCGAGGGGGTGCGGTGCCATCTAGCGACAATGAAACCCTCCCGCTGCGGTCCCCAAATTGGTCTCCGCCAAGGATGCTGCTGCACAGCAGCCACCAGCCACCCTGTCTCAGCCCCAGAGGTGGAGGAAGGCTGTCACCCTCCATCTCGCTGTAAGCCGGGGATTTGCAGCCAGCATCCCCCCCTTCCGCGGCACCCTGCTCAGCAGATGGGTTTGGGAGAACACTGGTGAACTGGAAAGATCTGAAAGGCGGGGGGAAAAAATGCTGATTTAAGATAAAAGGCTGTGCTTGTGCTATAGATGGCTCTGAGTTCAAGGCAGCTCTGGCACTTGCAATGATAGAGGCTCCTGCAGTCAAAATAATCCTTAAAAGCTCATTTCCCTTTCAGCAGTTGCTTTTCATGAGCATGACAAGCGGCAGGTGAAAGTTGGGACTCCTGTAAGTGGCCAGTCTGTCCAGCTCGAAGTGTTTTGTGCCGCTGCGACTCAGCCAGGAGGGAAACGTGGGGTGTCTAAGCATGAGATCCATCTGCCCCCTTGACTAGAGCACCCCACATCACAGAAAGAAGGGGCAGAAGCAGGTGCCATCCATCCCCGCTTACCTCTCCCAGCCCCTCTGACAGCCAGTCCGGGGGTGCTGGGATCACAGGCACCTTTTTAGGGGGGCTGCCGTGGGAGCGCGCAGTGGTTCCCAGGCAGTTGTGGAGGGCAGGGGAGCGATCAGCCTCCGCTCACGCCTGGCTGAGCTCCGCCAGCAGCTGGGCTGGCAGCAGCCATCCAAACACACAGGCTAAGTCCCTTCTCGTTGGCTTTTCCTGCGAGCCCTAGTCTCTGCTCTCACCCGATCTAGCCTAACGAGCCTTTCCCCTGCTAAGCCCCGTCTAACCTCTTCTCTCGGCTCCCACCAAGAGCCTCAGTCAAGGGCTGCCCTCTGCTCCTGGCCCCCGGGCTGCTGATCTCCCCCTATCACACTCTCCCAGTGCCCCATTGGGGTTTTTTTTTTCCCCTCCCCCTGGTTTCTAATCAGTTGTTCTTTTCCAGACAGGAGGAGAAAAACCCTTCCCTGGGAGCTGTGTGGAGCTGTCAGGTAGCTCAGATCTTGCAGGCTTGCAGGAGAGTGCGGGCAGGAGCAGTTTGCAGGGGCACTGGTGGGGGGGACAAGCGTGGAAGTCACAACCTGTAGCGGACCAGGTCCTCCAGCTAGGGATGGAGAGAAAGACAGGGGAAACACGAACAACCAGCCATGTGTGCAGACAGACCACCACCCCTGTAGACGTATGTTGTGTATTGCAGCTAGACAGACAGACAGGCAAATAAAGGTTGCAGATGAAGACAGAGCTCCGCAGAAATACATGCATGCACCCTGTGTGTTCCTGCTGGGTACATGCACGCCACAAGGATGCAAGCAGGCATGCCTGTCATGAGATGCGGACTGAGCCGACACGCTCTGCCCTTCACCTCCTGCCTTTTATGTCCCTCCACCAGTACGGAATAAATAAGACACCTCTGTCCCCGGCCTGCCGCTGTGTTTGCTGACATCCCTGGCGCTACCTGAGCGGGTGCACGTTTACTGACAGCCCCTGTGCCATGGTTTAACCCCAGCCAGCAACTGGGACCACACAGCCCCCTTCCCTCCCTGAGAAGGGGAGGGAGAAGAAGGAGAAAAGGAGGGGAAAGGGAAAAAAAACCTCGTGGGTTGGGATAAAGATAGTTTAATAGAACAATAATGGAAAAGGAAAATAACGATAATAATAATAATAATGGTAAAAGAATGTACAAGACACAACTCGCTCTCACTGCCCAGTGAATTGATTGCCGAGCAGAGATTGTGGATTCCCGCCCCCCCAGGCCAACCCCCATTTATATACTGAGCGTGACGTCTATGGTACGGAATATCCCACTGGCCATTCTATCGCTCTGTCCATGCCCCTCCTCAGCTTCTATGGGAAGCTGAAAAAAGTCTTTGACTAGTATAAACATCACTTAGCAACAACTGAAATAAGATGCATTATTGACATTCGTTTCATAACAAATCTGAAAACACAGCAACCACTAGAAAGAAAACTAACTCTATCTCAGCTGAAACTGGGACACCCTGCCACCCCCAGCCCTCTGACTCACAGCCTGGCTGTTGACCAAAGACCCTCTATCACCCTCCGAGCAACATCGCTTGCTTTCCTGCTCCACATGGCGGGGTAACGCTCAGCAGGGGCCACTTCAGTCTGCACCTCCTTGGCTGCTTAGCGCTGCCTCGCTCACAGCCATCGCTCACGATGTATGGTCTCCTCCTCAGCACCCAGCGGTAACAAGGGGGGCTGTATTCCCCCCCACCCCGAGATGGTTAAATTTCAGCCCATTCTAATTTAGCTCTTTTCTCTGATCCTCATTTGCTGAAGGAAGTAACAAAGAACACGGAGACCACTTCGGAAGGAGGGGTGATGAGCTTCCTGGTCACCAGGCTTAACAGAGACAGTAGGGAACTGGTAATTCATAGTCTTACAGGATGTTTAAAGAAACTGGGTTATGGTAGGGAGGAGCTGGGCCCTTCCAGGAGCCTCGGTGAAAGCAGGTGGTCACCTGGAGCTGGACGTGATCTGATGTTGGTGAGGAGACGTTGTTGCGTGCTGAACTGCAGCCTGGTTGTTGTGTAGCATCCTCTCCAGGGACTAATACCTGCAGACCCATGGGGCAAAGAGAGGGGCAACAGCCCCTCCAGACTCCCCTGTAAAACTCCAGCAAAGGTATTCAGGAGGAGGAAACCGAAATGCTTAAGCATCTCAAACAGTGAGTTGCTTGGCCCTTTGAAGCAAAGAGCATGAAGCCCCTTTGGGGACCAGGGTCGTGCTTCACCTTCTCAGCATAATGCTGCTGAGAACTTTATGTGACCAGTGAGCTCGGCTGAAATGGAGATTTCACTGTGCTACACACTGTACAAACCCATTGCAGAGAGGCTGAATGACCTTGGGGAAGTAGAATCATAGAACGGCTAAAGTTGGAAGGGACCTTAAAGATCGTCTAGTTCCAATCCCCCTGCCCTGGGCAGAGACACCTCCCACTAGACCAGCTTGCTCAAAGCCTCATCCAACCTGGCCTTGAACACTTCCAGGGATGGGGCAGACACAACTTCCCTGGGCAACCTGTGCCCATGCCTCACTACCCTCATAGTAAAGAATTTCTTCCTAATATCTAATCTATCTCCTCTCTTTCAGTTTAAAACCATTACCCCCTCGTCCTATCACTCCACTCCCTGATCAAGAGTCCCTCCCCGTCTTTCCTGTAGGCCCCCTTTAGGTACTGGAAAGCTGCTATAAGGTCTCCCCGGAGCCTTCTCTTC
>VYXH01009555.1:893066-942254 GCA_013397275.1 Burhinus bistriatus
TCAAATCCATGTCTCTCCAGTTTAGACACAAGAATGCCATGCGGGCCAGTGTCAAATACTTTGCACAAGTCCAGGTAGATGATGTCATCTGCTCTTCCCTTATCCACCAATGCTGTAACACCAGTGTAGAAGGCCACCAAATTTGTCAGGTGTGATTTGCCCTTAATGAAGCCATGTTGGCTTTCACCAATCACCTCCTTATTTTCTATGTGCCTTGGCATAGATTCCAGGAGGATCTGCTCCATGATCTTGCCAGGCATAGAAGTGAGACTGTCCGGCCTCTAGTTCCCCAGGTCTTCCTTTTTTCCCTTTTTAAAAAATGGGGGTTATGTTTCCCCTTTTCCAGTCAGCAGGAACTTCACTGCACTGCTACATCTTCTTGAATACGATGGATAGTGGCTTAGCAACTTCCTCTGCCAGTTCCTTCAGGACCCACGGATGTATCTCATCAGGTCCCATAGAGTTGTGCACCTTCATGTTCCTTAGATGATCTCAAACATGGTCTTCTCCTACAGTGGGCAGTATCTCATTCTTCCAGACCCTGCCTTTGCCTTCTGTGACCCCTACGCTATATTTCTCATGGTTCATTGGGGCACAGGAAGGCTAAGACAGTTTCTGTGCTGGCAGATAAAATAGGTAAGATTTTTTTGGCTCAAGACCATGTGGTCCAGCACAGTTCACATCCATGCATCTCTCTCCCCCATCGCTGCAGTCCTGTGTTGTCTGGCATTGGGTGCTGTGGGCCATGGGCATGGCCTGGGAGGGCACAAGCAGGGTGGGACCAAGCATGGGTCTCTTGTGGCTCTCACCCTGTGTTTTGTGATCCTAGGAACCTCTGAGTGAATGCTTTAACTCAGGTGATGGTGACTTCTGCAGGGATTTAGGAAAGACCTCATCTCCTTTCGTCGCCATGTGGTGATTTACTCAAGCCTATTCTGCCTAAAGGTGTCAGAAAAGTAGACCAAGAGAGAGCAGCTGGACCCAATTCAAACATTACTGGGTTCCTCAGCCGTATCACTATCCCAGCCTGGTAAAGGTGGACTGTTAAAATAAGCCCAAGAGCCATTGCTTATGTTTGCATTTGTAAATCAGCGTGGCCAGGCCAGGGTCCCCAGCTCTGGCACACAGCTGTACCCACCTTTAATGCGGTAAAATGGGCAACCACTTGTTGCCCAGCTGAGCTTGGAGGGCATTGACAGCCCTCTGGGGCTGAACGCTTTATTGTTATCCCTCTGCAAACACCACCCAGAGCAGCTACCTCTGTCGCTAGCAGAGGAAGGGATTGCAAGGATGGGGATGATCCCCAGCAGACCATAAAGCAGATAGCTCGATCATCCTTCTTGGCATACATGCTTCCCCTCACTTTCCTAAAAAATTTTTTCTTTCTTTCTTAGTTCTAAAATATTGGAACTGATGAGGAAATAGGGAACCAGAAAATGTAGGTAATGCTTGTCACCTTCCCAGCTTTTTTCCTAAAACTTTGGCTGTGGTCAGAGGTGAATGGGGCTTGACCGTGCAGATCACAGTCCGAGGACATGAGAGTGAGTCAGGGAAATGCCTCTTCCCCATTGCACCACTGCCTGGAAGCATCCCATGTCCCATACAGGATTACACCAGGATATGGATAAATTCTGAAAATAAGCCAGGCCCCCAGCCTTTCCCAGCCTCCCGGTAGGATTGCTAAAACTCTTGATTGACTCAGCCTGGTGGAAGAGTAGTTTCACTATTCCCTAAAAATAGACCAAGTTGTTCATCCTCTCAACATAGCCCAGCGCTGGGTGATAAAACCAGCTGCCAGAGACCACTGGGAGGCAGTGAACAGGACCGAGGGTGTGGGGAGTGGAGCAGGGCTCCTTATAGGATACACTACGGGCTGCCTGGCCGTGAGTTTCACCTAGATTTTCCACCGGGGCTGTCTACGGCGTGACACAGCTGTTGGGACTACAAAGACCTCCCTGTAAGTAATTTTGGGGTAAATTAGAGCCGAGTAAAATGTTGCATGAATATGAACCTCAGATTGATGCTAAAATGCAGGGTAAATGAGGATGCTTAGCACCTCATGCTATGAAAACAGCTTTGCAGCTCATGGAAAGCCACGGATCCTATTTTCATGGCCCAGAGCTTGGCTAATCCCACCCTCTGCTGCAGAAGGTGCATTCTCTGTGTTCCACAGATGGTGGCTTTGGTCTGGTTCAGCACCATCATCTAGGACGCTTGGACATGACCAAGGCAGAAACAGAGCATTGTACATGTATGCTTTTCCCCTGTCCCGAAATACTGAAGTTCCTAGCTTTGAGGCTTAAATTCATGGGGCTGGAACCCAGTGTCTACTCTCTCCCCCCCAAATACTGTTATTTACCATGACTCTGGTCACCGGGACCAGCAATAGGGGAAAGAATCTGTATGGGATTCGGGTGAGCCAGATGCATGCTAGCGGTGGAGGGGACATCTTCCAGGTCAAAACTGTGTTCAGGACTGGTAGGGAGTAGGCAGCAGGCAGCAAAATGTGGACTCTTCGGAGGGAAATAAGCTTTGCTTCATCTTACATCCCTAGAGAACAGGAGGCAGTGTAGGATTAGTTAAGGAGGGAATTTCTCTCCCAGTCTCCAGGGAGGGCTGAGAAATGTGTTTGTGACCCTGAGCCCAATAAAGGGCTTCAGGAGCTTGTTGGGGTAGTGGCATTAATATGGCTGTACCGCTCCCTGTTTGTGCCTACGTACGGGAAGTAACTCCAAAAACTTGTGCCACTCTGTAAGACGGAGTAGAAATCTACCCCTGTGTGTGCGTGTGTGTGTCTCATACCTGATTATCCATTTGCCGAAGCCTTTTAGCTTTAAGGTCTGTGTCGTAGCCAGCAGAAGAGAGCTGGGACTCCAGGTCTAGGTCGCGGTGCTGCCCCTCAGTCACCGTATCAAGGGCCTGACCCCAACAGCCTGAGCCAAAAGCAGTATTTTTTCTGCTCATGCGGTGGCTAACATTTCCTTCTGAGATACAAATCATGCTGATTGCTGTGAGAATAACAGAAATTCTTTAACTTTCCCCAATTCCTTCCAGGCCTCCAGTTTTCACCAGATCTTTGCTGGAAAACAGGGATTTAGGAAAGAGAGGTGGAGTTGCCTCAGATACAGGTACCACTTGATAAAAAGAGGCAAAATATGAAAACCTGTGCTCTTGACCAGGCAAAGTGGTAGATAATCCACTAGTGACAATTAAGGGATCCAGCATGTGTCGAAATTCATAGGAACATCCTACAACGGCTGTTTTCAGCCCTGGAATAGATACAGTATTTTGCAGGATACAAAAGCTTCCTTTTTGGGGGAAACCAGGTGAGGATGGCCTAACTCTCTTCCTAGGGGGATGAAAATCCTTCTTCAGCACCAGCAAAAACCCCAGATCTGGGTCTGAACATGGTAGCGGGAATCTCTGTATTAATTACTGTACAACCTAGTATTTTACTTTTTTAAAGCCAATCATTTCTCTCCTCCCCCATATTCTCACTGGCAATTTGCCTCATTCAGAAACAAATGGAAATGCTGGGGAAACTCAATAGCTACAAGTGGGTTGGGGTTTTCTCTTTAAAGGATAGTGCTAAATTTTTTTTGGCTGTGGCTGTTTCTTCCAAAACAGTATTATGTTTCCTTGGCTGTCAGTGATAAAGAGCTGACAGCAGCATGGAAACATCATGATAAGAATAGAAAGCAAAGGTAGGGTCTCAACAGCTCCTCAGAACCGCCTGGCATCCGCGCAATGCCCTTGCGTAAACACCATGGCACGGCAAAGAAATGCTTAAAGACGCACGCCGCAGCCCTGATCCCGGCTGTGCTCTGCATCCCAGGAAGGATGTGTGGCCGGTGATGCTCACAGGGCTCATGCCTCCACCGACATTCCCAAGGTATCTCTTCGCGGTGGTTAGAGAGAGCTTCCCTTAAAAGGTCTGGTATCCGTGGCATGCCGAGAAGCCCTCTCCCCAGGCAGAGGTTATTCCAGTGGGTAGCTCGGTGTTGCTTTCCCTGGGGAAGGGGATTTTAGAGGGAGGGAAGTTGCTATCATGAGTGGTCATCCTGCATCGCAGTCTGCAAGGGCTGAGATGCTGCTCTATGGGAGAAGGTAGAGCAGGCAGAGGACACGGAGCCTGGCAGAAGGGTTAGGGATAAAGATAGTCCTGCTGCCGGCCAGCATTCAAGGATAGGTGAAACAGAGAAACAGGGAAATAAAACCAGCTCTTGTTGGATGCCAGGCAGGGGTGTTTATCACCATTTCAGTGAACCCCCCTCCCCTGTGTAAATAACAGATAAAGAGTTGCTGGAGGGTACGAGAAGGGCGCCGGCGTGAGCAGGGTGTGATACACGATCCCCAGCGTGTCAGAGGGCAGTGCCGGATACCGAGATTCCAGCAATACACAGCCTGGGGGAGCGAATTTTTAAAGGTCCGCTCGGCCTTTATTAGCCCTTTGCAAATAGCAGAGGAACATGGAGAACGAGGAAATGCTGAGCGGATAGTCGGGGCTCCGTCCACCTTGTCTAGGCACCCTGTATCCCAAAAGCAGGGGAGCCAACCCGGGTGACGCTGAAGTCCCTCTCTAAGGAAAGACAACCCCACAGCAGTTGGCCCACTCGGGAAGGCCACATCCCCAACCAGCAATGCCACTCGCAGCTGTCTCTCGGCAGAGCTTCTTGGCATTTTTCGGTACCAGGAATAGAGTCCTCCACATTCCTGGATTTTTGCAAAGCCCCGAAATAGCCCCGAGCTGCCCTGGGACAGATACTCAGCTCTGCCTGAGGCTAAATTTTCCCAGCTCTTCTCGGGAGATATTTAAATTACCTGGGGGTTGTGATGTTGCTCCTGCAAAGGAAAGTCCAGCTGACCCCGAGGAGCCAAAAACATTTGCAGAAGTGACTAAAGATCATGAACCTTCAGTTTAGAGGTGCTGGAAACTGTAAAGAGATCTGCTTTTGAAACTCAAGTGCAGGAAACAAGACACTCTTCAGTAGCTGGTTTTTCCTTCACCCCCTCCCACCCCCTCAGATTTGCAAATGCAACTTTATACACGTGCAAAATGTTAATTGTTTGACTACGAATTAGTACACAATTCCTAAAGCATGAAACGGTACTTTAAATCTTATTTCCTCTTCAACACAGCTGCTCTTCAGTTACATTATTTTATGTTACTTATATGTTTAGCACCTTCCTCTGGTTCTGGCGCTTTTCTTTTCAGCTCATTTCCCACCCCAGAATTCAAATATTAGCTCTATGCACCAGAGCTGCTCGAGTGATTGCAACATATGGCTTGCAGACAGCGCAAAATCTTTCTTAAACCCTTTCAAAAGCGAATGATTTCTATTTTTTGACACACATCAAAAAATATAAATTGTATGATCTATACCAGAGATGCCCCCCACCTCCAAATCAGGGATCCGTTGTACGTGATGTTACGTGATGTTGTACAAACTTATTTGAAAGGACAAGGTCTGCTCATGGAAGTTTGGAATCAGAAAAAAAAGTGTTGTTATGTTGTACGATTTTTGTTAGTCATCTAACTGTAATCGGTGGTGTTCTTACATCTGAGTCAGTTAGGTGACCATGTGAAAATCTCAGTTCTCATTTTTAAAGGTTGATTCCTAACCCATGTAGTTATAACAAAAAGATAACTTGGACCAAAACAGCCAAAAAACAGATGACTTCTTTTAAAAAAATAACATGTTTACAATTGCTACTCTTTCACATAATTGTCCGATCCATGGCAAAAAGAAAAAGCTTGAATTTCAAATCCTCGCTGTCCTTTGTAGAACTGAAAATGAGATAAAGCACTGTAGTTTGCAAACAGAGCAAAGTGTGATCCGGGGTCAGGAGAGAGTACCCATGAGGATAAACAGGATGTTGCAGAGCATCAGTGGTCCTCCCTCTTTACTAGAGGCTGTCTAAAATCCCATTGATGCTGCAGCCTTGTCCCATCTTTTCCCCCTTTCTTGGGAAAAAATACCACACAACATTTTAACATGTGCTAAAGCCTCAAAAGCTGATCATAAGACCAATGAGAAATAGCTAGAGATGCTCCCCCCTGCCCAAACCCTCACCCTCCCAGGGCTACCCCTCCCCACACACCATTTGCTGCAGCATCCCAGGACCACTCACCCTTTCAGCAGCCTCCAAACTGGGGCAGCGAGGCAGCCTGCCCCGCTTTCCACGCCACCTTTGGCATGCCTCTCCTCCGGCAGAGCTTTCCCATGGACCAGGGCCACCAGCACAGGGGTTGGGGCCAGAGATTTAAACCTTTCCCCGCTGACCGAGCACCGCCAATGGGCTGCCAGGCTCCCGGATTAAGCGGCAGCACTGGTTTCCCAGCCAGCTTTTATGGGTGCTTACCCATCCGCGCAAATTCCCCCAGCCCAGCCGTGGAACGGTGCTGGTATTTAGGAGCTCCTTTTGTCAGGGGACCGATTCTCCAGCGGGAAAAGATGGGAGGAGGAGCGGGTAGGTGTGATTCAGCACATACAGCTCCCACATCTAGGGGCAGAAGCACTTGGAAATAGGGTCCCCATCTGCAGGGACCGACTTCCAGCTTCAGGAGGGGTACAGTGAGTTGCTGAGGTTTCATCGACATACACACTGGGGACAAGCAGGTGGGAATGGGGACACATGTCCAGCCACACAGCCTGATGCAGGGAACCCAGCTGGTAATGACCATCCAATTGGGAGTAACCCACAACCCATCCTAGGCAGGGGGGAACAGCAGGAATGGCCCCAGTTTCCCAGGAAACAGTCAGCCCAAGGCACCCAGGAACATTTCCATGTCGGTGCACCTCTATCTCCTTGGAAAACAGAGTCCCTTTCACGGTATGAAGAAATCCCTCTTTTCCTGCCCTGATTTCCCAGGTACTAAGAAGCTCCAGGACATGGGTCCCTTTGCTCCCGCTGGCCTTCAAGTGTTGGGTTTTGAGTCCTGCGCTGTGGGATGCACCGCGTGTCTCACGGTACCCCAGCCATGGCACAGCCAGAGGCTGAGACCATAACACATCTGTGCTCCATGGCATAAGACATGCCGGGTCCAGCAGCCGTCACGACAAACCCAAAGTTGGTCTGCAGAGGAGCAATGTCAGGCAATGGTGGAGGATGCTGGATTCACCTGGCTGGGATGGGATGGTGTCCAGAGCACCGCTCCCTTCGGCGAGCGATGGAGGGGGACAGGACCCTGGCACAACTTGCACCACTGGGCTATCTCTTTACTCCGGTTCGTGCAAGCCCCATGCGAGCCCTCGGCTGATCTCAGGCCCCGTTACACAACCCCTGGTCCACGGACTGCCGTGGGGCGCACACGGCGACACAAAGGGCTTTGCTTAGCAGCTGTGTTTGCTCAGGGCGGCTGATTTTGGGAGCAAAGCCGACGACATGTGGTTGGCCAGGCAGGCAGGGAGACTGGTGCTGAGCTTGCAGCTTCCTTTTTTAATAGGTGACTCAGGCACTCGGTAGCTCACTGGGGTTGGTGGAGGGAGCCGGGTTGTGAAGGAGTCCCAGCGGCAGAGGTGGTGGACACCAACAGGTGGGTAGCGTTGTTTCTCTGTAGGATAAAGCAGTTTAAATAGAAAGCAGAGCGAGACAGAGCTGCTGTGTTACTGGCGAGATGGCGTTTTCTCAGAGGAAGAAGGGGGAAAAGGTTTTTGTTAGTGATTTGTTTTCCACTCGTTGGAAGTTGGCTGCCAGGTGTAACACGATTATGGTTCAAGAGACCTGTAATATTATCTTCAGCAGGAGACAGAGCGGTTGAGTGATTTATGGACAATAACTGAAGAGGAAGTAAGTGAATTTTTAGATGAATATTTAAGAGACTTTTTCCCCATTGCCTTGCCTTTTCCCCCTGTGTCTAGGAAGATCAGCGAGTACAAATGAATATGAGGAATGATTTTCCCCTGTTACAAGTTTCCATGTCCCACAGCCCACCCTGCTCGCTGGGGGCACGGCTGATGAAGCAGAGAGGCTGTAAATTGAGCCCAAGCTGCACAAACATGAGGCAAGGGAAGAACTAAAGAAACCCCGACAGCTGCTCCCTAGGGACGGTCCTAACATTGCAGCCCCTCTCATGAAATCTGCAGATTCATCCGGCGCCAGACACTGGCACGAAGGACATTTTGCCGACAAACCCCAGCAGGGAGGAGCATTCCCCGTATCCTTCACTTAGACAGCAGCGCTGTTGGCCGCAGTGCCGGCCGCTGGGTGGGATGGGAGGAGGGGGTCCTTAGGATCTCTTTTCTTCTATTTTAGCTCACGGGGGATGCTTTAGTGCTTGAAGTATCAGGTTTAAAATCCCTGGGGTCGCAGTTAGTGCTGGTCAATCAACGCCACAAGGGATGCATCACTCAGCGCTGGAAGGGATGCCAAACATGCCGGTGGAGCCCTTTCGCTTGGCAAGGCAGAAACGTGGAGCCCAGCACAGGTCTCCAACTGGACTTCCATCCCCTCCATCTCATACACAACAAATAACACCCTAAGCCTGGCCTGCGTAACATCCTTTGGCTTTGCGTTAGCATCCCCAGCTGGGAAGTTCCCCCCTCCCTCCCAGGGAATGATGTGCAGTGGCACCCTCCTCGTAACTCTTGAGATGTCTTAGGTGCCGCCTGGGCGCCGTCAGCTGCACACACATGACAGCTCGGCTTTCTCGTTAGCAGAATGAACTGTTGTTCTTTCACTCTTATCTATAATTAGCAATTTAGAGGGTGGCAGCAGCCTGTTTCATCAGGCAGAGCCGTGTGGAGCGACCAGACTTTCCGCCAGCACAGAGCCAGCCGCCCGCCCGGCGGGTTCGAGCAGCCCCTATCTAAGGCAGGTGGTTTTGAGAGGAGCGATAAGCAAACAGAGGGCTGTGCACAGCCTGTGCACTGCAAAAAAATGTCAAAAAGGAAAAGAAAGAAAAGAAAAAAAAGAAAACAAAGGCAGCGATAAAGGGAAGGCTTCAATGAAAGCCTTGTATCTAATTATATCCATCATTAAAACAGAAGCCCTGGGGCCTTTCATCTATCTAAGCCAACAGATGAAGGACTAGGCAGCACTGAGGCTGTGTTATTTTCCACTGCATGGACTGGAAATCTTCCTTCAGCTGCATTACTTGTTCTTGGCCGGAGGGGCACATTGTTTTTTTTCTGTGCAACATCTTGTCCCACGGGTCCGTGGGCCAATACAGGTTCTCTCAGCTCAGCAGTAATACCCATGGCCTGGGGTGGGAGGAGATCATTAAACATTACCAGCCCAGCTCTAGGACATGGGGATGCTTTTGCTAAGCACTTAGCACCCAAATGGTTAAGCACAGTAATGCTGGTGTCAGCCTAAGCAGGGTCCCTGCCTTGCTGTGAAGTGCTTCCGTCTCCTAGAGGTAATTTTTAAGAGAGTTTTTTCAGCATGGCCATGCCCTTGCCGAGAACTTGTGTTCATTTTCCCAAGCGAAAGGCTGCAAATCTGTGCTTGGTTTTCTTTCTGGTTTAAAGCTAACAAGGCTTACTCTCCCCAGCTCTCCCCATTGCTCTTACTGGGAGGCTTAGTCAAATTTCATTACCTTGCAAGGAAGAAAGCTTCTGTTTTCCAGACTAATTGGACCCCTTTTGCCTTTCCAGTAGGCAATTCAGAAATGTAGGAGAAAATAGAGAGATTCCGAGGCAAGGCTTTTTCAAAGCCCTCTTCCAAGCTTTCTGCAGCTAATTCAGCACATGCTTCAATGCTCTCCTCACAGGGTACGGCAATAATAAGGAAAGACCATGAAATTCAAGGTATCTTTGCTGGAAATTACTTCATTTTCCATTTTCAGAAAGTGGACCCCTTCAAATGTATGCCTCAAGCCTCCAAAGGAAGGGGGAAGCCTACTGCAGCAAATACAGGGTCTTGTATTAGCAGGTACCGGCACCAGCTCCTGTAAAAGCTGTGTCTCAGCTATGCCTTGACCCTCTCCTCCCCATTCCCAGGCTGCTGTTTATCTCAAAAAGCCAGAGATCTAGTCAAAGTCTGGGGTCTCTTGAGCAGAGTGGGGAAAAACAGATGCAATCAGAGGGGAGTTTATCTTGCAGCCTTCCAGCCTGTCTTAAGATGCACCAAATCTGCCCCAGCAATGCCATTGTCTCCACTGACTGCAGATGGAGAATTCATTTTGACTCAGTGTTCAAGCTGCGGACAGCAGAAATCAGGAAGAGAGGTCCCATATTTACATGGTGACTTAGCAAAAAAAAAAAAAGCATTAAGGAAATATCTTGTTCTGGTTCATCCACTGGTGTCCTAGTGACCTCTGGCAGAACTGAGCAGCTGAATCTGTATTGCATCCAGCTGCTTCCTTATGTATCCAGCCTTGGTTCTGCATCAAAATGCCTGAGCATCTGCGGGAGCATCTGGAACCAAGGACAAAAAAAATCCTTGGGGTCTGGCACCTTCCAGCAACACACCGGCCAGTGTCTGACAAGCTCACTGGTGTCCCTCTGCTCTTATCTCGATGGCTTTTTGCTGCATGTTTGTCCCCTTAGGAACTGGTATTTCATTTGTGGCACCACCTCCTGGAATCCTGTTAGTGTATGACATTAGCTGTTGTTGTTTTAAAATAAAAACAGGGTAAATCACCGTCAATATTTTAGAGAAAAACTTGAAAATTTGAACTCACAACCCAGAAAACAGAGAAAAGAGTCATTAACTTTGTTATTTACAAAATCTCATGGTTTGGGGACTGAGATTTGAGGGTAAAGAATGCTAGAATTGCTGCAGTGCTTCTAATGTGCACATGTTAAAAAGTACATCAGCCCTTTCCTGGCTGTGCAATGGCTGGATTTGTGGAGAGAGCACCCATTGTTCAAACAGAAAGCATTGCAAATACCGCACTAAATCCAAATGCAGCAGTGCGAGTCTGCAGATAAAAGGAGAACCTTCTCGTGTTTTTACAGTTGTAACAGAGAAATTACAGCCCTGACTAACCTGGAGGACTGAGATGCTTCATATAGATGTAAAGCTCCATATACATCTGTGGTGGGTGGACATGGCCATCCTGCTGATACCGAGCAGATTAATACAAAAAGCAATTCCTTAGCTAGAATTTGGAGTTGCCTCTTTCTTTGAAAAGTGAACCCATCTACTTTAGAGCCATTAGTTCCGCCATGAAACTTTCTCTGGGGATGGGGACACAACTCTCATCCTCAGAGGGAGGGGAAGCCCCCGCTGTTTAGGAGGATGAGGACCAAGAGGAAGGGAGCTCAACAGGTGGGAGTGAGGGAACACGGTCTGGACATCATCCGAAAGTGCGTGACCACTCCAACCATCCCGTCACTGTGCGCCCCTCAGGAGATCTGGCTAATAGATCACCTCCTCCCAGAGTAGCCACTTCCCCGTGAACCAGATAGGGACATCCTCAGCAGAAGTCATCTCCGTGGGAGGTATCTGAACAAAGGTAGGAGGAATGCTGAGTATCTTGAATATCTCAGCAATGCCATGCTGGGCCCCAGTGGGGGCCCCATGGGAGCTGGTGCAGCTCAAAATACCAAGTCTCTAAACTAAGAGCAGGATTCAGTCCTCTGGCTCTGCCAAAGACCCCTTGCTACATCCCTGGACAAGTCTCGTAGCCTCTTCATCCCTTAGTTCCCTGAAATGAGTTCCCAGGGGAAAGGTAAAGATAAATGAGTGTAGCTGCTTGTGAGGCATGTTGATGGGAAAGTGATGTGGCCACAGAGAAAAAAAAGTGGGAATTAGTTCAAGTTGAATATGCATAGCTCATTCATGCCCTCTGACTCACTCTTGTTGGTGATGGCCTTGTCCAGGGATGCGGGAATGGACGCGGGCTCTGCTCCGCCAGCAGGACGGTGGCATCAGGTCACTGCCTGATGTGTTACTCTCATCCAGGCTCAAAGTCTGTTTCAGCCATGTAAGAGGTGGAAAAATCTACATTTTCATCCTAAAGCAAAAGGGCATGATGTTAACTTTTGGGGGCCCAGGGTGGAGGCTGCTGGAGGAATTGGTGTGCAGATGGTGGGAGTGCCCGGCAGAGTCCTCGATAAGCGATGCTCCCGGTCCAGGTTGGCCATGCCCTCACGTCTTCAGCACACAGCTCACCGTGCACTTCTGTCCATTTCAGATGAGAGGACACGGTCATTTTTAGACATATCAGACAACACTAGCCGCATACTTCACCAAGGACGAGGGAGGTCCTCTGCGCCCTCCGTGAAGGAGCTGTCGGCTCTCTATCTCTCCCAGACAGCTGCTGCTGCTGCTGCTCACGCCGGCAGCCCCGCACAGCCGGTAAGCACTGCGCGCCGCCAGCCTCCCCCGGTGGCATCCAAACAATGTCCCATTCCAGCAAAGTGGCTGTAAGAGGGTGAGAGAGAACATGTCTGGTTTGGTAAATCTGGAGAAATGTGGCATTAGTTTCTCCAAAAATAACCAGCTTTCCCTTGCCATTTGCAAATATTGGATAAATGTTACCACAGGTGTTGATATGTATGTATATCACAGAAACATAGAAACTTTTAGATTGGAAAAGACCTTTAAGATCATCGGGTCCAGCCGTAAAACTAACACTGCCGAGTTCATCACTAAACCATGTCGCTAAGTGGCAATATGATGTATACACTACATATACGTACACACACGCACACATATACACATTATATTCACACCTGCACGTGCCTACCCATGCACACAGAGATCTACATCCCCTAGCCCATACAAAGAGTTTATTCACACGTAAGATTTCCACTTTATTTGCACATATATATTTACACACTCACATCCATGGTGGAAATATTCAGCACAAAGCAAAACATACATCTCCATGCTATACCCTTTCCAACACACACATGTATACATGTCCATACATGACATAGTCAGGCATAACTTTACAGAGCAACCTCCCTGTGTCCCTCTGTTTGTAGCCCTTGATCTGGGATCCAGGGATTTAATCGCTCCAGGCTCATCAATGGGTCATACGATAATTCAGGTTATAAGGGTTATGAGGCACTGAGCTACATTTTTCCCACTTCCCCAGCCCAACTGGTGATCCAAGAGTAACATGGGATGTGATTTCCCATCTGGACCTTTCCTGCAGGCATGTTCATGCTCCCTCCCATGCTCAGTCTTTTGCAGGGTCCCTGCCCAGAGGTGCAGTCTCTCTCATGTCTATCAGGGCTCCGTACTGGAGGAGTCCAGACTGAAGCAGCCCAAGTTGACAACAAATAAGTGGAGACTGTAATTAGCAAATTACAACCAGTTGCCTGCAATGAAGCAGGTTTTGATTCCTGTAAAGGCTGCTCTGCTGCCCCATGGTCCGTGCTTACATGAGTCTCCCTTAGGATCAAGGATCAAGGATGCACAAGACCATGTGTCCTGCTCAGCAATGTATGAGGTGCCATACTGCTTGCTGAGAAATGTTTCTTCACCAGAAATGTCTCTTCACCAGAATCTGTACTAATTGAAATCTTCTCATTAATCTGCATTGCAGTAAGGTGTTCTGGTCGGGAAAAAAACAGAAATCCAAGATTAAAAAAAAGAAAAGCCATTTCAGTAGAATGAATTTTACAATCCATAATGCAATTACAAATGTAGATCAGTTTTATTTTAAAAATATTCAAGTATTAACAAAAATATAGGCTAAATCAAACTCCGGAGAAATCAGTGCCTGATTTGTTTGTCCCCCATCTCTAAACAAATGTGGGGTTTCATGCGTTGACTGAGGCTTTTGGAAAAAAATATTTCTGATCAGCCTGGAGTAAGATTGTTTTTCCCAGCTGTACAGAACTGCCAGTGAACAAAAAACCTCACCTATAATGGTTTTCAGGTCCCTGTAATGGATACAGAGATATATACAGATAACAGACGTCTTCCTATGCAGTTTGATGGAATTTCTCCTTGTGTCTTTTCCAGAGTACTGTGAAGGACAACTCCATTCACTCTCCCCACAGCCAGAAAAAAAGCAAGGTAAGAAATGTTAAAGATAAGCACCGTTATCTAACCAAATATTTGTGGACTGTGGTGGAGTGTGATTTAAATACCCGCACAAGGCAGTGAGGAGTGCTGTCATACTGAATATAGCTATCAGCTGCTCAGTCGCCCTTCCTCGCGTTCAGCAGTTCTTTGCAGATTCCAAAAAAACCCCCCTTATTTTTAAAAGTGCATTTAAAGTATGTTGGCTCATGCGAAAGATTTGCATTTTATACTTGCTGCAAACTCTGCTGATTTTGGTATTCTGCTTTTTTTTTTTTTTTTTTCTTTTACTAATGTTCAATACTTATTTTTAGCCAGAACAATCTGTGTGTAACAGAGTGAAATAACACCGCGCGCCATTGCTTTGAGCAACAACTAATAATATTCCAGGCATAACTCTACAGACGTAACTCCACAGGCATGCCAAGGGTCAGCAGATCTGTTTACTGAAAGGAAAGCCACCAGGATTACAGTCCATTTTAGATAATGCTTATAGGCCTCGGCTACCTTCCCTTTGGATAAATGCCAAGCCACTGCGGGTCGCAGGTATTCGGTTCAGCGCTCGGCGCTCAGGCTTCCCGAGCTAAGGAGAAAAAAATGCAGAAGGTGAGGTTCAAAGGCCGGCTAAACAACCACGGTCCACCCACCACGACTGCACCCTCCGTTCACTTCTGTACCAACGCTGCTGCGAATTTGAGCTGAGCTCAGGCTGGCTGAGTCTAAACAGGTCTAACTTTTGCTGGCCCCCAGCTATGGCTTTTACCCCAACCTCTGGTCCCTCAGCCTGGCTTTTTCCTCCTAAGAGAGCACAGAATTTAGCCTGCCAATTCCAGTAGTTTGTAAACCTCAGTTAGTCTGGTGCCTCTACAGTTCTGCAAGTCAAAAGAGCTTTATCTAAGCCTTTAATTGTAAAACAGTGCATTATTCTTACGCAAACGATAGCATGGGGTACAAGTGTGGGGCCAACAGAAGAAATCATCAGTCAGCCAAATGTCCTTCCCCAGGCCCTCACTCCTGTCCAGTGGGCAGCCCATGGTGCTACCAAAAGCCCATCATGCTAGCTGCCTACCTAAAAACAGGCTGTCCTCACCAGCTCAGTTTGACCCTTCTGTTTGGTTCCCTCTCCCCGTTTTCTTCTTGAGACCTTGCCACAAATAGCTCCTTGGCTTTCTCCTACACCCATATCCTATGTTCTCAGACTCTCTGCAGGTCCTCACACTGGTCTGGACACTTGGGAGCAGGAGGGAGAGGTTAACTTTTAGCTCACTACTCTAAGATAGCCTTCTTCATGTTATTCTTGTGGTCACTCTCTCTTGCTGACACAATCCAAACCGGGCATCTCTGTTATGCTGTATCTGGACTGAATCCTGGGGACTGTAGACTAACCGCCGCACATGCCTGGATTAGAGACCTTGCTTTAGAGCGTGTTGCTGTGGCACCAAAGCTAACACCAAGCCTGGAACGTGTGCAGTGGTGTGATGCTTTGGAGTGCTGTGTGCTACTGAACCAAAGGTATGGAGCTCAGTAGGTGCATGGATTTCCCTTGTTTGGCTGGCTTTTTCCTTTGCCGTTGTCGCTACTAATGGCCATGGGGCTGGGCGGTAAGAGATGATGCTGACATTCAAAACTGTTTCCCTAAAGATGGCAGAGGCTCAGAAATCATCTGAAGTTGCCATCAAGAAAATGGAAGACGACTTACCTCCACCACCAGCCCTTGGTTCAGTCCAGGTCATCGCTCCTGGAAACCAGGATCCCAACCCACTCCCTGTGCCTCCTCCAAAGCAGGCCTTCTCCAAGTTCTACCAGCAGCGTCAAGTGAATGAGCTAAAGAGGCTCTACAGACACATGCATCCTGAGCTCAGGAAGAACTTGGAAGAAGCTGTGACTGAGGACCTGGCAGAAATGCTTAATACTGAAGATCCCAATGCACAGGCATCCGTGAACCTGGACAAAGTTCTTCCAGGAGAGGTTCAGTCCATGCGCTGGATCTTTGAGAACTGGGCACTTGACTCCATTGGGGACCATCAAGCCACAAAGAAGCTGGCAGAAGAAGAGATCATTCCCGGTGGGGATGTGAAAAGTACTTCCCTGAGGTTTGAAAGCCAGACAATCAATGGGGACAGTCTGTCAACATCAGACAAGGTATCAGAAACAGACCTTGCCAGAGGGGATGTGCATACTGCCCGGTGGCTATTTGAAACCCAACCACTAGATTCATTAAACAAATTGTATTCAGATGAAACTGAAGTGCAGGAGGCAGTTCTCAAGGACCCTGTCCAGGGCGGTGACGTGAAAGGTGCCAGACAGCTCTTTGAAGCGCAGTCCTTAGATGCCATAGGACGCTGCTGCTCAGTGGAGGAGAAGAGCATCCTACAACTCAAGTCAGAAATCCAGGAGCTAAAAGGTGATGTTAAGAAGACTATCAGGCTCTTCCAAACAGAGCCCCTCTGTGCCATCAGAGATAAAACTGGGAACATCCATGAAATCAAGTCCGTCTGCCGAGAAGAAATTCAGAGCAATGCAGTCAGAACAGCTCGCTGGCTGTTTGAGACTCAGCCCCTGGATACCATCAACAAGGACACTTCCAAAGTGCAAATAATCCGTGGGATTTCATTGGAAGAAATTGGAAGGCCAGATGTCAGTGGAGCAAGGTGGATATTTGAAACTCAGCCTCTGGATGCCATCAGAGAAATCACAGTTGAAGAACAGGATTTCAAGGCTTCAACAGATTTTGTCACAGGGGCAGATGTCAGTAAACAGCGAATGCTCTTTGAGACCCAGACTCTTGATTCTCTGAAAGGAGAAGCTTCAGAAAGCGTTGTAGCCAAAGAACAAGTTGTTGGAGGTGATGTGAAATCTACACTCTGGCTATTTGAAACCCAGCCAATGGAAACTCTGAAAGACAATTTTGAGGTGGGACGTTTAAAGAAAATAGAGCTTTCAGCAGAGGAGAAGGGAGATGTAAAGCAAAGAAAATATGTCTTTGAGACCTGTCCCCTTGGCAACATCTCCAAGACATTTGAGGAAGAAATTCCAGCCACCAGCATGGAAGAGGTAGTGAAAGGGGATGTGAAGTCTTTCAAGACCCTGTTTGAGACTCTCCCCTTAGACAGCATCAAGCAGGCTGATGCTGAGCCTGTCACCAAAGAAGAGGAGAAGATCCCAGCTGGCAATGTCAAAGCCAACCAAATCTTGTTTGAGACAACACCTCTGTATGCCATCAAGGATAGCTTTGGCAATTTCCATGAAGTCACCTCTGTAAGTAGGGAGCAAATCATCAGTGGTGATGTCAAGAACTACAAATGGATGTTTGAAACCAGGCCCCTGGACCAGTTTGATGAAAGCACCAAGAAAGTGGATATAATACGGGGGATCACAAAACAGGAGGTGATGGCTGGTGATGTCAGAACAGCCAAGTGGCTCTTTGAAACTCAGCCCATGGACGTCATTCATCACCAAGCCATGCAAGATGAGGAGCATCCCTCAGTGAAGCGGGAGATCTCCCAGCGGGGGGATGTGAAGACCTGCAGGTGGCTTTTTGAGACCCAACCCATCCACACCCTGTATGAGAAGGCTGAAAAGAAGCAGGAGGAGGATGGTGTTGTGCCCCAAGCTGATGTGAAGTCATACACGTGGATGTTTGAGACTCAGCCCCTGGACTCCCTGAAAGGCCAGGAGGAGCAGTATTTACAAGTCAGTAAGGCATACAGTCAGGAGGAATTGCAGGGAGTTGATGTCAAAACTGTCCGGCACCTATTTGAGACTGAACCTTTGGGCAGCGGTGTTGTCAGTGAAGCTGATCAAAAGAAAACCGTGCGGTACTCCAGTCGTGTGGAGATACAGTCTGGGGAAGTGTCCAGAGTGAAGGAGTTCTTTGAAGCTAAGCCCTTGGATACAGCCACCAAACCAACATCCCAGAAAGATGATGGGACAATTGAAGCCGGATCTGTGCACAAGTTCACTTGGCTTTTTGAGAACTACCCCATGGACTCACTGAAGGACAGCTCTGAGGGCATCCAGGAAATCCCTCCAGAGAAGGATATCAAGGGGGGAGATGTTGGAGGGAAAAGGTTCGTATTTGAGACCTATTCTCTTGACCAAATCCATGACAAAGTGGATGAGACAGAGCTCCAGAAGATCCAGAAAGACACCATGAACAAAGCTAATGTCAAGTCCTGCACAATGCTCTTTGAAAGCCAACCCTTATATGCTCTCCAGGACAAAGAGGGGGGATATCATGAGGTCACCTCAGTGCAGAAAGAGGAAATCATGAAAGGTGATGTGAAAGGCGCACGATGGTTGTTTGAAACTAAGCCCCTGGATCAGATCAAGAAGGAAGAAGAAGTGTTTGTGATTAGGGCTGTCACCCAAGAAGACATCAAGAAAGGAGATGTCCAGGCTGCCCGGTGGAGGTTTGAGACAGAGCCTCTTGACTCCTTCTCAGGGGGAAAGATGTCTGTGCCCAGAACAGTAGATGATGTGCAGAAGGGAGATGTTCAGTCCAACAAACAGCTCTTTGAGTCGCAGCAAGTGGGCCAGAAGAAGTATGTGAGGATGGTCAGTGTCAGTGATGTTCAGCGGGGTGATGTGAGGACATCCACTTGGCTTTTTGAAAACCAGCCCGTGGACTCCCTGTATGGGGATGCGGAGAGAGGTTCATCTATCAGTACAGTGCAGAGAGAGGACAGACAGAAAGGGGATGTAAAACGCTGCACCTGGTTGTTTGAAACCCAGCCAATGGACACCCTCAAGGACCCAGAGGTGACAGCCAGTGCTGGGGCCCAAGAAGTGATCCCTCGTGCAGATGTGAAAAGTACAACGTGGCTCTTCGAGAGCACACCCTTGGATAAATTCAGTGCTTCTGAAGGTAGTATAGAAACAGAACTGAAAGAAAGGACCATGAAGGAGACTTTAGAGACGCTCTGCACTTGCCAGGCTATTCAGCATGACGGCATCCTCATTGAAGCCAATGATATGGAGAGTGTGAAGATGGTGAAGTACCAGCTCAGCAGCCCAGGTGCTCCAGAGATCCTGAAAGAAGAGATTGTGGGAGGCCATTTGCAAAGGATCATGCTGCAGCTTCTGCACAGAACCAATGTGGAAGCACAGAGTGTGCTGGTGGAGGAGGACAGAGAGGGCAAGATCAAAGTAAGCCCATTGCAGCTACTGGACCAGACTGAAGCTGTTAAAGGCAAAGAGGACTTGAGCGGAAATGTAGCTAAGGCTTTACAGAGTCTTCTCAGTGAAGATGCTTCCATCAAAAAGGGGATGGTCTTACAAGAGACAAAGTCAGGATCAGTGAAGATGACTCTCTACTCCCTCCTGTTCCATTCTGTCCAGCAGAAAGTTGTCAAGGGGGATGTGAAATCAACAATAGGGAACCTGTTGGCTTCTTCTCAGGAGCAGAAAGCAACAGCAACTGTTAAGCGTGAGGACAATGAGAAGGGCAATGTCCAGCTTTTTGCAAGCTGCATTGAGAAGGGAGATCTAGGCTATCTGAAGAATCTCCAGCAGGAGTCGGAGATACAGTCCCTCATCTCTTCCCAAGCAGAGCAGGGGGCAGAGGAGAGTGCCCCACGGGTTGTGCAGGGGGCTGAGATACATATCTTACCAAACAAAGAACAAATCGAGAACGTAATTGCAGCGGGTGAGCCAGGGGCTATGGCGGGAGCAAAAAAGGTGTTCGCATGTGAAAGCGTGGGCAAAGAGGGTGCGTTAGAGAGAGAGGCGGTGCATGCAGCAGGTGTGACAGGCACCACTGTGCAATGTCTTGGGAAACCCCTGCCCACAGTGATGGGAAAGGAAGAAGTTCTGTCAGGGAGGCTTCAAGTGACTACAAAGTCAATTCAAAGGGTTGCAGATGTCAGCAAGAAGGCAGAGAAAGAAAAAACGAGCTCTGCCTGTTTCAAGGAACCCAAAGCTACGATGCAAGGCATATCTCCAATGCAAGGGACGGCTCAGAGGGAAGAAGTTGATGGGAAACAGCAGAGTTTGTTGATGGGAGAAGCCACTCAGAGACAGCCAGAAGAAAGGGCCCTCGGGAGTGATCTTCAGGCTGCTATGCAAAGCCTGAGGCTAGCAACAGCAGAGGCAAAAAACATTCAACATCATGTCCAGAGCAAGCTACAGAGGAACAGGGAGGAGGTCCACATGGCCTGCAGGCAGCAGACAGCCAGCACACAGGGCACAGTGACCCTTCAGTCAACCGTACGCCAACAAGACACGGCATCCACCATGCAGGAGAGCACCAGCACTGCCATCAGGACCACCACCTCTAGAGTCCAGGAGGCATCCAAGACCCACACAAGCGTGTCTCAGAAGAGCATAGCATCACACAAAAAGGTCAGTGCTTCAGAGGAAGTACAGGGAGGACAACTATTGAGCCAGGAAAGCCAAGTTGTGCCTAGTAGAGATGTTAGCATTAAGGATGGCCTTTATACTGCCACACCCGTGAAAACCTATATAAAACCTTTTGTTGAGTCTGATTACAAAGAGCAATCAGTGCAAGAAGACAGAGATGTTATTATCAGAGGGGATGTACAGACAGCTATCAGAGCACTGCAAAGTGCCGCCACAGAACAGCGCCTGGTAGAAAAAGAGGATGTTATCCGAGGTAATTTAAAAGCCACACTTCAGTCGCTGGAAAAGTCTAACGTTAATGTCTCCAGAGGGGATTTTAAAGCCGCTATGATATACAGAAATGCAGGGCAGTCCTATTCTGTGTGTAAAAAGAAAAATGAGACTCAAGTCATTAGTAACCAGACAGCTGTAGTGGCTTCAGGGTCGCAGGCTGATAATGACTTTCCTCCTCCTCCCTCAGTTGCTGTGATGAAAGCAGAGCATTGCCCACCCTCAACTAAAGCAACAAGAGAAGGTGCCCTTCCACTACCAACCAGCAAAGATGAAACCCCAGGATGTTCTGCACTACTCCAGACCCCTCCTCCTGCCCTCCCTTCTCTGTCCTGCAAACCCAGTGATCAGAGTCCTGCAGAGAAGCCCAGGACTCCTCCAAAACCAGAAATTACTGCTCCACACAGGAAAAAACCTGTTCCTCCTCCAAAACCTGAGCACCTCTTACACGAGGCACATTCTGCCTCTGCAAATAACAACACAAGCAAATCAACCAAACCCGCCCCTCCACCCGTGCCTCCGAAACCTCCAGGCCTGAGGGAGATCAGCAAACCAAAGCCTCCCTCTACGGAGCTGGGATTAGGCTGCTTGGAAGTACATGAACAACCAGGCCATGGGGAGGTGCAAGCAAAATGCTGCACTTTGGAGACATCTGTGAACAAGCCTGTCACAGCTCAGGGTATGATCCCTGAGAGAAAGCTGCCAAAAAAACCTGCCAAAACCCCTCTTCAAATGGCAGAGGAAAGGTACAAGGCAAGCAAAGGGGGACAAGGACAGGCGGAATCAGACAGTGCTAAGACTTCAAAACCAATAGAAAATGGAGTGGTTAGTCTTCAAGTCGAGCAGGGAACGATGAGTGGGAAAGCAGCAGCTCTGAGGAGATGCCCTGGTGAGGTGAGTCAGAGCCAAATAGACCAGGACATGAATGGGTGCTCTTCAATATCACCTCCAACCTGTCCTGGTAGAGCACAGACACTTAATGTGCCAGGACAGACTGAGCCAAGCATCTCCCCTGTGGGCCACATCGCTCCTCCAAAGAAAGGAGATGACATTGCACAAAATGCCTCATCCAAGGTGGAAAGAGAAAGTACGTCTAATTCTTATGGATCGTGGGATAGTCAGAGAGTCATACAGCAGGTGAATGAGATGAGGCAGACATGTCATTCAATGTCCTCCCATCAGCAGTCAGTGAATTCCTTTGAGGAGCAACAGCAGGGGAATTGTGGGCAATTGAAATGTCCTGATGGGGAGGCAGAGACACCTGGTCAGGAGAAGCCAGCAGTTGTTATGAGAGAAAAACCTAAGAGAGAAACAGAAGATGAGCGTCGGAAGAGGCTGTCAGTACACAAAGAGGAGATCATGAAAGGCAATGTCAAGGAGGCTATGGAGATCTTTGAGAACCTCAGGAGACAGGAGGAGCTGCAAGAGATCTTGACTAGGGTGAAGGAGTTTGAGGAGGAGACAAGCAAAGTGGATGTGAAAGCTCTGAAGAGCTTCTTTGAGAAGGTCCCTGACTGGGTTGTTCATCAGAAGGCCCACCAGGCCAAGCAACAGGATAGGGCTGAGACACTGGCAAAAGAAGACACTGACAGTGTCTCCTCAGTGGAGTTGGTTTTTGGGGACCTGGAGCGAGCAAGTGCTGAGATCATCCACCTGAAGGAGCAGACACTTGCCCGGCTCCTGGACATTGAGGAGGCCATCAGGAAAGCTCTTTATTCTGTCTCTAGCCTCAAGTCTGAGTCAGACATCGCTGGGCTCTCAGGGCTGTTCAAGGAGTCTTTGGGGAACACCCAAAGCTCTGTGAGCAGCAGCAATATCCGTAAAATCAGTATTGTCTCAAGCAAAGCCAAGCAGGAAGGAACCACACTGGAGACAGGGGAGGCAACATCTGGGAGAAGTGCAAAGGTGGCAGAAAAGACCGAGGTAACCAAGGCAGAGCTTGAGGTCCCCCATGTTGTTCAGTCTCGTGTCAACTCTCCCTCCTCACCTTCCTACATCTCCATCGAATCTGCTGCCAGGAAACCGGCAGAATCACCCAGGACAGCACATTCCCCATGGGAGGTCCCTTCACCAGACTGTCTTGACACTTTAGGAAAGAGGGATGCTTTTGCTCAGGACAGCTTTAGCTCCTTTAACCATCCACCAGCAGGGTCTGCTGAGAGTGACATGGCCCCCTTTGAGAAGAGACCAGAGCCTATCCAAACAAAAGTTGGGCTAAGCTCAATGAAGCAGCACACCCTTGGCAATGCCAACCATCAGATCAGTGAGAAAGAGAGGTGCCCTCTGGACAATTCCAAAGGCAGCTGCCACTGTGGGATGAAAGGAGGCTTTTCAGACTATGGCTCCCTGAATGTACCCAGCCCGCAAAATCCACGGAGGCAGAAAAGCATCTTGGAGCTGCAGACAGGGCCCGATGGGTCCAAGCTCTATGGAGCCACCCGGACTGTCATGGAGCAGTATGAGGAAATGGACCAGTTTGGAAATAAAATAATCACTTCGTCCACCACAGTCACCAAGCAGTCTGAGACACAAACATCTTCTACATGTGATGTGGTGTCTCATCCCCAATATGAGGTATCTGCCTCACCTGTGTTTCGGAGGTACTTGAAGAGCCCGGGTGAAGAATTCCGCACCAATGGCAGTTTTCAGGAGCCAGGAGTGGTCTTTGTCACCTTTGGCAACTCCAAGCCAAAGAAATAGGAGATTCTGGAGAGCAAGAGAGAACTGTGTAAGACAAAAAAGAAAGTCCACAATAAAGAAATAACCTGATTTATCCACATTACACACTGGGATTCGTCTACACCCTAAGGACTTCTCAGGGTCATCATCTTGGTGGTTGCATACAGACAGGACAAATGCAGTCTGCCTTGATACTGGAGGAGAACAGCCCTCACCTGGCCAACCCAACAGTCTTGGTGCTGCACCACAACCCAGAGCCCTGACACTGTTAGAAGCACAAGGGAAAAAATCCATCCATGGGCATCTTTAGGGTAGCTTCTTCCCCCTAGAGTGTTTTGGGGAGGGGGGGAGGGGTGTTATATTGGGCTTCTCTGAACTAATGCGGAAGAAAGGATAGGTAGGATCAATTAAAGAACCAAGCAATCTGGTCCCTGGCAAACAAAAACCTTTATGCTACCTTCTTTTTCTAATTTCAATACAGACTTTCCAAGCAGGGCATCCTAAACACACATATATACATATATACATATGTTCATATTGATGGGCAGGTTGGATAGATTTGCTCTTAGCCATTAACAAAAGAAAAAGAAAAAATAATCTCAATTTGCTGTCACTGTTGGGGTTGGGGGAGGTATTTATCAGTTTATTTTTCAGTTACTGGGAAGTACTTGATGCTACTGAAAATTGTCAAGCCAAGACCTGCAGCTATTATCAGTGCCCCCAAAGAAAAATGTTATGAAAGATTCTCTATTTGAGTCAGAATGGTTACTGCTTTCCTTTCTTTATTTTTAGAATTGTAATTTATATTTCAATATATATGAAAACCTTATTTTAGATTTTTCATGCTTTCATACATGTTTACTGTTTAAATTCATTTTGAGACTTTGTAAAGCAATTTTCTTTTTATTATGACTTTGTTTTGTACATTCTCAACTCAAGATTTTAGATATTTTGTGGCTTTTTTTTTTTTTAACTTCTATTGCTGCGTTCTGAAGGTAAACATTACCTCTAAAAATACCTCGGTCTGGTTGAGTGTCTTTTGTTGAGTGCATGTTTCCTTTCGGAGTACCTAGAAATCACCTCTCAGTGAACCAGTTGAACCACGTATTGAGAGCAGTCTAAATCACTGGAGGGGTTTAGTCTACGTCTTCTTTATAATGTGGGTGGATTAACAGCCCTGCGGCAAGCAGCATTCATACTATTGCTTGACAGCTGAGTGGAGTCCAGGGTGATACACACACCACCCAGTCCAGCACCCTGTGTAGGTGTGTGGAGACTGGGTAGGATGTATACACCAAGAAAGGTCTGAACACTTGTCTTTACCCATTTCCTCCATGCGAGAAGGCAGCAGAGGTGTTGTGCCTCTTTAAGCCTTACATGGAGGAGCAGTTGATGAACCAGCCCTTACTCAGTGCTGTACCTCAACTCGTATCACAGGTGAGTGAGGCGAGCGAGCAAGGAGTTTGCTCCAGATGTGGGAGAAGATGAGGAGCCTACAGAGTGACTGGGTGGTTTCTCAGGGAGCTGTGTCCTACAGCCCGGCTCAGACCTAGACTACCAACCCCCAGCTCTGACTGTAGACCTTCTAGTTGATCTAGGGCAATCCACCTCATCTCTCAGTGCATCACTTTACCTTTCTGCAGAACAGGAGAGTCACCTCATTTAAAAAATCATATGTTTCAGTAAGATGTTATAGTTATTATTTGCTTTGTTCTTCTGAGGAAAACGAGCCCACACGGATGAATGAAGAGCAGGACACTGTGGAGGAAGGGACTTCAGAGTTTCAGAGTCTAGCACTCCATATCTCTGAGTCCATAGCTAGATTTTTAAATAGCAGGTACCATCTTACACCATGCAACACCTTGTTCAGGGTGCTATAGACCAGGTAGGAGTTCTGCTTCCCCCCTGAAAAACACACACATACCCGGAGCTCATTGGTTCACCTCTAGGACCCCATAAATTTGAAAGTAAAATATGCCAAAACAAAAGTAAGAACATCGTTTTCAGTTCCATCAAAGAATACACCAAACGTTGAGGTAGAAGAGCAGATCATCATAAACCGAGCATATCTGATCCCAGAGAATCAGAAAAAATAACTGCTTAGACCTTCCCAACTGTTTTAGTAGGACCAGTTGCAGAAACAAGGGAGAGTTAGCAAGCTGGAGCTCCTCTTCAAAATTTTTCCAACACTGCCTTCTTATCCTTGTTTGTTTTTCATCTTAGTTTGTTTCAGGATGTCCACGACACATGTTTGTTTCATTTCTTTTTAAGGACAGCTGCAGAGCAGTTTTAGTAAGCTGCAAACATGTTGTTTGGGTAATGAAAACGATTCCACAGGAACTCAAATAAACCCAAATATTCTGCACTGCCAGTGCTTAAAAATACTGATCTTATTGTTTGTGTTTCTGGTTTTACAGGATTTCTAAATGTCTCAATAAGCCATTTATGAGGCTAAGATCATTTAAGATGTGTTTATTTCATGGTATTTCCATCAGCCAGGAACTGAACTATCATGAGGGGACAGATGCTGCATTATTTCGGGATCATACATGGCTCCTTGAAGCACTGAAAGAGCTCAAGAAAAAAACAAATGCAAAGATTTGAAATTCAAATACAAGCTGAAGGATCAGGTCACATTCTCCGTGCTTCAGACCTTGCAATAATAAACTAGCAGAGCACATACAAACTTTCAAATCCCAAATGAGTTGTCATCGTTTTTTCTGTGATCTTTGGCTACAAGACATGACATTGTTCACCATTCTTTGCCCTGGTGGGTCACTGCATTCTCACACAGTGCTAGGTAGATATTTTCAAGAGCAAACTGGCTGGGAGAATTACCTGGACCAGTAGGCAGAGGACAGATGGCCTTGTCTTAACTGTACCTCCTTGAGTGGTCAAAGGACAAATTCAGCTACATATCCGGTTCTCTTGCAGCAGTAAACATGAAATATGCCACATTTGAAGTGCCTACATCAAGTACTACCCTTCCCAGCTCCCTTTCAGCCCATGGTCTCCCTGAGGATGCCCAGTCTTAGGTCAGACAGTTTTGTGTTCACCATCTTCTCCACCTACCAATAATACAGACATTTTCAGGCTGACCTCTCCTACTGTATAGATTTTAATTTGCCTAGGAGGAAAAAAGGCAACAACTGGTGAGCCATCAGCCAGCTGCAACTTTCAGCATGGCAGTAATCAGCAGTGTACTAAAGAGCCTTCCAGGAACACTCTGTAACTGCGTTTCACAGAAGTCGTAAGATAATTTCCTTGCCCACAGTGCCATTTGATTGCTGCTAATCACCTCTCTCTCTTCCAAGCCATTAGGAAGGCTTATTCCTGGGGCTGATAAAAATACCTCTGAAGAGCACGAGTATTTGCCGGTCATCAGACAGTGAGCACTTAAAATAAACCCCCTGGTGCAAGAGACCTGCATCCCCTATAAAAGATTATCCCACTTTGGATACGCACTCCAGGAGCACATACGTTCATTCTCTACTAACAGTAGAGGGATCTTGTTTGTTTGCTGCACAGCTCTGCTTCCTTCCTTGGTCACGATTAAAGGAAAGCATTTCTTTCGTGTACAAGAAAAGGCACATCAGCAGCTACTCTCTTCTCTGCCAGGACACACAGCTCCCTGCGATATGAGAGCTCGTCACCGTCAGAGGAAGTGCCCGCGAGAGTACCTAGATGTGACTGTGATCGGTTCTGCCAAGCACAGCAAAGTTGATCCACTGGCTGAGATTTACTGTCGCCAGGACTGGCACTCTGCTCCATCGTCACAGATGATGCTGCGTTCACGCAGCTGCCCGACACCACCCGCTGTTCTTTGCCAAATAGTCTGCTCATTTCCTCCACGGAAATGACACCCATACCAAAGGTGCAGAGCTTCAGTTACTCCTGGAGAGACCCACTAACTCGCTTCCCATCTGGTTTCTGCTACCATTTTCCACTGGGAGGATGTGTCTGTCGTCTTTTCGGGAAAGCGTATTTCTGCTTCACCATCACCAGCACTGCCCTCCCATCAGCACCAGCACAGTTCTGTAGTCACATTGGTCAAATTCGTCCTGTCTAACTGATTAATTTTGCTCAAGTGCATGGGCCTGTTTTAGGGTATATGTATCACCTTCTAGACTCCCTTAACTGGACCACCACTGAGTATACTGGGAGTTTAGACATCCATTACATATGTAGACACTTACAGACCTGTGGTGACCTCTCTGTAGAGGACTGGAATAACAGAGGTATGCTGAGATTATTGCAGACTGAAGGAAAGACAGTGGTTTTATTTGTATACTTCCCGCTAGAGAGAGGCAAGAAGACCGAAGATGTTAAACTCTTCTTGAAAGTGTTGTCATAGGAAAACAAAGATGACTTGACCTTACTGGTATGTTCAGCCAAACAGAAGGTAATTAAAAAAAATTGGTCCCCCAGATGTCTGTTGCAAATAAAAGACAGGGTTCCTGTTCCCTTGTCAACTCGTCTCTTGAGATACACTGCATGTTTCTGATGCAGAAACACCTTTCATGTTTCCTCTGGTTAAGGCCAAAATCTCGCTCCATGTAAGAGCAGAAAGTAAACTTGCCTTTTTGTTGAGCTGACACGCCGCAAACCAACATGAGCACGGGTTGAACAAAAAGCCAGAGGGACCAGAGAGTACCAGTAAAACTCTATCAAATCAAACTGTGGCAAAATATCCCCAACAAAGAGGTGGAAATGCCCTCCTGTGGGGGAGTACCAGTACTCAGAGCACTGACCTGGTCCGTCAGAGTTAGGTTTGGCTCCTTTTGGGGCTTTGGACAGACGACTTGCAGAGGGACTCACCAGGTAAGCTGAGCTTCTGCTTCACGCCACAGTGAAAGGGAGCGCACAGAGATACCCGCATTGCCACCGGCATGCTCTGGATTACTTGACCATGCAGACAACCTGGAGCCGTTTCTGCAACAAGGCTGATGTCCAAGCTACTTTATTCCCTTTCTCTCCCCTCTAATAAAATAGCTGGTGTTGGCAGTGCTTTCCAGAGAGATTCCGTAAGCTCTTCACATAAAGTGGTGTTTGAGGAGTCAGGTCCTGGCATAAAATACAGTCCACAGAGTAAACATACTGGAGCTGTGGGAGCTTTAAGACTGACATGTGCTGCCTTTTTAGGGTTTGCACTGTGTGGTCTGTGTGAGCAGCCATATGATATCTGTGATTTCAGGAGCTGCCCAGCCAGAGTTTTTGAGTCAGAGCCTCTGAACAAGGTTTTTTACCTCACTCAAGGATTTTAAATGATTCAACTGAGTGAATCATTTGCTCTCGAGCAAATGAATAATATCTCTTATCGGGGGTCCAAGGGTGTCTTGTCTTTCTGTCCAGACTGAAAATTAATACTGACCTATCCAAGATGACAAGTAAATTGAGTCAGACAGGAATCTGAACTCTCACAACAGTTCTGCAAAAAAATATCAGCAAGAAAATCCAACATAAGCAGAAGATTCAGCAGATTAGCTTACAGATTCATTTCCAAGTGCTCATGATTCAGAGTTACTTAACTTCAGTTTCTCCTTCTTCTTCAGCCCATGTTGAAAGAAGTGTGTGCCTCATGCCTGCAGCCTGCCTACGCCATGGACCGTGTGGTCACTGACAATGTCTGTGTGCACCGCTCATGTTTCTGCTGCCAGGTCTGCGGGAGGAAGCTGAGGTGAGTGGTAGGACCCAGGTGCATTTATTTTTAAGGGATTTCCAAGTAGTTTCCATCACAGTAGTCCAAGGGTAATTCTAATGGGGCAGGATTCAGGAAATGAGAAAGGGCAGGCAGTTTCCCTGATACAATCTGCCTTTCCATCACTGGAGTCTGAACACTATTCACCTCAAGCTTGTAGACACCTGTGGATCAGGAGTCTGCATGGTGGTGCAAGGATGAGCTGAAAATACAAGAAATATTTATAATTTGGGAATGCTGATACGGAATTTAATTGGAGGAGTCGTTTGGGTGCCTTACATGTTCATGGAGTTAAGTAGGTTGGAAGGTACCTCTGGAAGTCTCCACCCAGCCTCCTGCGGGTCCAAGGAGGGTGGGTAGCTCAGAACCATGTCCAGGAGAGGTGTGAATGGCTCTAAGGATGGAGATTCCACAGCGTCTTGTTTGGGGCCCCTCTTTCAGCACCTGACCACCAGTGAAAAGGTTTTTTCTTATATTGCATCACAATTTCCCGCGTTACAACTTGTTCCCATTGACTCTCATCCTGTCACTGTCTGCCTCCAAGAGCACTCCAGCCCTGTCTTCTCTATCCCGTCCCATAAAATAGGCACACACAGCAATGAGTTCCTCCCTTTTAACCTTCTCCTTATAAGACCTAGCTAACCCAGCTTTCAGCCTCTTCTCAGACAACACATGTTTCAGGCCCCTGATGACCTTGGTGGCCCTTTACTGGACTCCTTCCAGTGTGTCAATGGCCTTCTTGCACTGAGGAGCCCAAAACTGGACAAAGTACTCCACGTGTGGTCCCTACAAGTGCCAAATGCAGAAGAGCAGCCACTTCTGACCAGTTGGCTGGGCTTTTGCTAATGCAGCCTAGGATGTAGTTGGCTTCTCTGTCACAAGGGCACACTGCTGGATTGTTTTCAGCTTGTCACACACCGAGACACCACAGTCCTTTTCTGTGAGGTTGCTTGCCATCCTTTTGGCCCCCCAGCTGTACAGACACATTCTGCCATCATGCAGTTGTTGTATCATGGGAGCTCTGCACAGTTTTACCCATATGGTCCATGCTGTGCGTACAGGGGGAGAGATGAAGTGCTGGTGTGAAGCCTGGACCGTGAATGAGAAAGGGATTACACATAACCTGGACCACAACTCCCAGAGGTATTGCAAGGAAATGTTTAATTTTTCATGTTTCAGGTTTTGAAAGAAAAATCAAACATAACCTCAGAAAACAGACACTGCTTTTGAAAGGTTTCATTCTTCAAACACCTCCCCTTCCCCAACAGTTTCCGCTGAAAAACAATTTTGCTGAAAACCTGTCCATCATTGCTACTGTTAATCCTTCCCTCCCACACAGCCTCTAACAGCTTTGCCAATGTGTGTTTTCCAGCTTGCAAAACTATGCTGCCCTCCATGGGGTGTTTTACTGCCAAGTCCACTACAAGCAGATGGCTGGAGCTAAAAGCAGAAGTGAGACAGAAAGGCTGGAGCACGTGCTAGGAGACCATCAGGTTCAGCGAGTGGCAATAGTAGGCAGAGGACCACAACCCCAGGACTGGTATAACAGTGCCAAAAAGGAGACTGAAACAAGAGAGAAACCCACATCCCTCAATGCACGGTGCAGCTTGCGGCCAGCTGAGCACAGGCAAGAGCTGAACAGCAGGTCTGTCCTCTTAGGGAGCAAGCTCAGAACAGCCTGGCCACCTTCAGGAATAGCCTTGTTGGCTGTAAATGATAAAACTGGAAAGGGAGCTTGTTCCTGGAAAAAGCCGACATGGAACCTGCAAACCTACCAGGCTGCAGGCAGCAGGGCGGGCAGGATGATGCTCAGAGGTCAGGAGGGAAAATCAGCGGTGGAGGCAGCAGCAGAGAAGGGAAGCTTCTTACGTGGTGTCACCTATACCAAGGAAAGAGAACAAGCATGTTCTTGGTCCAAGAACAGGGAACAGAGAAACGGTGAAAAGTCTGGGGATGGGGACATGCCTGAAGGGAAGGGAGGGGGCAAGGTGTCCCAACGAGTGGCTGCGATCCAACAGGGCAAAGCCCAGTTGAAGAGAGGACTTGCCTCTGCCTCCTCCCCTCTAGTCCTGGAGCCTGTGAAATCCCTGCCTCGTGGCTCGCTTGTCCACCACACCACACGTCAAAGCACTAAACCCACCAACTGGATGTACCTGGGGGGCACGGGGGGGTGCATCCTCTCTGCTGCAGAGCTCCCAGTGAAGGAAAACAAGGTCTGTGGGTCTCTAAACACACCCAGTGAAGGAGGCACAATTCCTGCAATGACAGATGACAGTCCTGAACTGACCAAAGCCACCCCAGCTACCACAGGAGACAAGCATCGTCTTGGAGAGAGAATGAACAGCCCACAGCATGTCTGTGTGTCAGGAGAGCCCAAAACAAGAAATGCCACAAATATGGAGCTAAAATGTGGAGCTAAGGGTGTTGATCCCCCTGAATGTGAAGCTGAACATGAAGCCCCCTGTCTCTCTGGTGTGTCAGGTTCTCCTTATGTAGCTTCTGGCTCCCTGGAGCCGGGAGGGCTGAGTGCATCCCCTGAGATTGCTGAGCTGGTGAATGAGAAATCAAAGGCAAACACCGAGGAGTTCCCTGGGAAACGGATACCAGTAACTTCAGGGGAAAATATGCAACCATCCAGCATAAGTCATTTACCTGGGATTGAGAGCAATGGGGAAGAATTTGAGAAGACAGAAGAAGTCAAACCTGGAAGTACATCAGGGTTTCTGGAAGAACCCGTTCCCGAGCAAACATCTCAGGAAAACAAAGCAGAAAAGAGAAGAGTCTCTTCACCTGGTTTGCCAGAGATGACAGGTGACCATAGTGTGTCCTGCCTGCAAGAAAGAGAACTTCAGGCCACATGTGGCCCACTGATAACTAACGCTCACGAGGATATTTTGAGACATGATGTAAAATCACCTGGCAAGGATTTTCCAGTATCAGCAGACACATCTCTGAAAGGAACCTGTCCCACTTTGCCCTCACATGATGAAGTCAACAACTCCAAGTTGAAGGATGCCAGAGAAGTTCTTAGTGGGAACATCATCCACATTTCTGAGCAATCAGCCAAGACATTAGACTCTTCCAAACTGAATATATCTCTGGACAAATGCGAAGGTCATCCAGTGGGAGAAGAAAAAGTGGATCTAAAACTCCCAGGGGAAAACGCTATGCATACATCAAGGCCTGATGCCCAGAACAAAGAGAGCAGCAGCAGTCAAACCTGTGGAGAGATGCTGGGTAAGGGTTTAAGGTTTGGAAAAAACCCCTTCACTACTCTTTTTGGTTCTGAAGACAAAGGCAGCACTCTCAAGAAGGAAACAACCCAAAGGAAACCAACTAAGCCCCAGTCAGCCCTTGTCACTTTGTTTGGTTATTCTTCAGAGAAGAAGCAGAGTCAAGGAGAAAATCCTGCAAGATCCTCAAAACAAACAAATATTGAAGACAGACAGGAAAAGCGCCAGGGCCTCCTCAGTTCCTCCAGCCAAGCAAAACAAAAAGCTTCCAAAAATAATCAGCTGCCACAACCAAGGAAGAGAGAAGTCACACCTAAACATACCCAGGAGAGGTCTGGAAGCTGTTCAGACTCTACTGAGGGCAAGGAGACCAGCGTCCTGTTGTTAGGTCCTGGTGCAAGTATTCCATGGGAGGATAAACATGAGAGAAATGAACTTGACATTCATGACCAACTGGCTTTAAATAGTCAGGTTCGGCGGCAACAGGGCAGCTGTTGGCCCTCTCTCATGCCAACACAGGAAAAGCAAAAAGAAGCTGCAGTAACCTCAGAAGGTGGAACAAACCCTCTACATCCTCCTCCAGAGCTTATGCCTGCAGCTGATAACAGCAAAAACCTCATCAGGGAAGGAAATCATCCTGATGCTCATCTACTAAAAGTTCAGAACTTACTGAGTTTGGATGTCCAGGACACAGTGATAGAGGCTGGGATATTTTTTTCACCAGGCAATTCAGAAAAGTCACCCAAGGAAGCTGAGTTTCAGTTAGACAACGTGGATTTTCCAGAGGACAATAACTTGTTCTTTTCTGGAGGACAAGATTTTCCCATCATAGCAAGTAAAATCCAAAATTCAGACTTGCAAAATTCAGAGACAGAAACTCCACCCTGCTTTGATCCAAAAACTTCAGAATTGTCCCGGGAAATCCCAGCAGAAACAAATGCCCCACTAGTGCTGTGGGACATCTCCAGCCCCTCACTCATTGCTGGACAAGATGAGATTATTACTGGAGGCCTGGAAGGGATTCAGAGCTGTGCATTTCTGCAGCAGTTAGATCCACAGTACCAAGCTCCAAAGGCTGCAGAAGATACATTTGGGTTGGATCTCAGTGCCGAAAACTCAACAAACAAACATCTTTCTACACAGGAAGATGATTTTCACCCAATGTACACGTTCACCATCCACACTTCTGAAGCCCTTAATCAGGATGTCTTTGACCCTTTTAATGTTGATTCAGCCAAAATGGGCCAGGAGGCTCCTGAAAAAATTAACAGGAGCAGAAAAACATCAGGAGTTGAAGAAGCTTATGAAAGTCTGTCCTCTGCAGACCTGAACGTGTTAAATGATGGCCTTTTAGACCAGGAGTTCTTTATATAGTTGAAAAAAAGAAGACAAAAGAAGCACCCACCCCTGTAGCACAAGTTAGCTGACACGGGACAAACATTGATTCATGAAATCTGTTTAGAAATCACCCACTCCTTTGGCACGAAACAACTTCAGTTGTGCATAGGCTGATTTATTAATGGCTTAAGGAGTGAAATTTAAGATCTCTATCCTGGTCACAGTGGGTCAGCGCTGAGTTCCCAAGAAAAGAACATTACAAGAACCGGCTTCACTGTGAGGCACCTCCAAGGAGACACAAACCAGCACCCCATTCTCTGCACCTGGAGGGGATCTTCTGCACAACCTACTGCCAAGGTCCCTCAGAGGATGTCTGCATGGCCACTATCTGCACGGCAGAAAGGAGAGAGACCTCTGAAGAGATCCAACCAGCCATGAGCAACAAACTAATCAAGGACTAGAAACTCCAACGAGAAGAGAACGCCACTATCAGGAAGGAACCGAATCCTTGGCCACAAGTGCACAAGTAAAATGCAATGGGTAAAGGCAAAGCTGAGGGGGGGCAGGGTGAAGGTTTGTCTCCAAATTTGGTTTAGGTGTCTGCAATACTAACATTTCAATGTAAACCAGTTGATTAAGCCCATATCAGGGTCAATGGAGAATTAGGAAGCACAGTCAGTTCAGTCTGGGGAGTGATTCAGCCCACCCTAAAAGGGACAACTGCATTCGAAAAGCTAGCAGCTCTCTGGACTCTATTAACTGTGCCGAACCATCTCCGCTAACTACAGTGCAACCTTAGGTATCTATTTCACATATAGACAACTGCATTTAGACATCCAGAGATGAATCCAGCCCAAAACACCATATGTTTTGCCTACACTTAATAATAATGATATCTCACTCCCCTCAGTAGATTTTTCCTTCAGTAGACTGCAAAATTGCTTCACATAAGAGGTCGCTATCATTAGCCTCATTGTACAATGATGAGCAAAGATAAGTGAAATGACTTTGCCAAGGTCACCTGGTCAGAAGGGCAGAGGAGGAAAGGAACTCCAGGTCTCTTGAAGTCTTGGGGCATGGGGACATTGCTATATTTGTTCTCCCTGTGTGGTCACACCCTGACCATCCCTGACTGCCCTTTTCTGCCGTAATATAAATGTTATAGGAGTTAGCAATTTTACTACTGATAAACAAGCTCACCAGAAACCTCAGAGGGTCAAATCAAGAACACTGGTAATATGGAAAGGATTGTGGAACATATCACTTCACCTGTTTTAATTAGCAGTCTGTAAAAAAAAAAAAAAAGGGGGGGGTGTGAAGATGTTAAAATAATTAATTTTTAAAATAAAATTTAAAAAAAAAAACTCCCTGCCTCACCAGTGCTGAAATAACCCTGTCTCTGTCAGATCTGCTGGAGGAATAAAGCTGCTTAATGGCCGCATCTGCTGCAAAGCACAGCGCTCTGTGCCGGGAGACTGTTCAGTGAACATGGATCAGGGAAAAGAGAGATGTCCTTGAAAGTTACATGACTCATTAGATGCTGAAGTCGGTCTCATCTTGGGATGGCGCAAGAGATTTGGGACAGAGGTGCTGCCATCTCATGGCCTTACCTGAAACCTGGTCAAGCTGTGTTTAGAGATGGAGAAATGAGACCTAAAAGCTTGCAGGGATTAAGCACCTTTCACTGAAGCCAGTGGGAAGGAGGTGGCCTGTGCTAAAGATGCTCTGATTGACACCCCAGACCAAGCTGTCACTAGGACATGGCACCTGTAAACCTGACCTCTCCCTGCCAGCACTAAGGGAAAATTCAGGAGCACCACGGATGTTGGGTATGAATCCATTCTGGCTGCAATTAACCCCAACATATAGGTGTCCCAATGGGTCTCCAGCCGCAGTCACTCCTGATGTCTTGAGCTGTGTAAAAGAAAAGCCAAGTCCATGAATTAGTGCATCAATGCCTTACTGTCCGCACCAGCCTTCCTCCACAGGCAATGGGTTCTTTTTCTGAACTTCTCTCTTGGATGCTCCCTCTCCCTTCCCCTAGTCCTTGACACCTTTACCTAGATATATAGGCTTTCCAGCTGTCCATTCCAGGTCTTCCCTGAGACCTGCTGACTTCTCATGCCTCCTGACAGAGGCTTTTCAATTTTCAAGAGGCTTTGCAAGCATTAGTAATCCACCTGGGCAAAACTGTCGGCCAGAGAGAAATAAGGACAGAAACTCTAAGAGTGGGACTTCAGAAAACAGAGGTTTGCAGGGCTGACCCAGCCTTTGTCCCTGAGAGGTCTCCACCATGCAGGATTGGCCCACTCAGCCCCAGATGATGAAGACAGCCATAAGAACAACGTCTTTCTATGAGAATTGTGATCTTAGGGTGACAGAGTTTACAACAGGGGACTTAAGCTTTCCCAGGGCTTCAGAAGAGCCTGTCTGGTGACATTAGAAAGAACAGCCTCAAGAAGTCGTGTCTGCATTAGTGTATGAGACTGCAGTCGTGTCTCAGTCACCCCCAAGGAGGTTTTGTCATCAAAATCTGACCTTTTTGCCACAGGAGATTCTGGTGGCTGAGGAGTGGGCGGAAAGACCATGAAGCACACACAACGGGGAAAGCTTGAAGACTTCAGCTTGTCACACACTGATGGAAAAGGCACCTACTCCCTGTTCAGCAGGACAGGGTCAAAATGCCTCTGCCACAGCAGATGTCCTTGGCCAGGTCATCCCATGACAAGACCAGAGATGGATTTAGGGTAAAAAGGAACTTCTGGAGGCTTCTTAGCTCAACTTCTTGTTCAAGGTATATGTCTGAATAATAGCAAGTCCTCTCATTCAAGGATGTGGCTCCAGAGCCCGGTGATGTGTTTGGCTGTGTGGTGTGAATTTACCCAACTCTAAGTAACATTTACTCCTCTCTTCCTTTACTCCCAATAGCATTAACCAGTATGACCTCTTCTCCCACCCCAGCTTAGAGGGTGATGTTTTAAGATCCTATCTTCTACCCCTCTTCCTGCTTCCACAAGCACACCAGTGCCATAGCCACTCATGAAACACCAACCCAGACTTGTGTGTTCCTTCCGTAACTTTGCTGGAAGCTCAGATGTATTATCTGGGTTGAGAGTGAAGGATGAAGAATTTGAGAGGAGACATGAGGTGAGCAGGTCAGTGTCTAGTGACCTGTCCTTATCGTTCTGGTGAAAGCAGCCAGGAGACCTTTGCCAAATTTCACACCAAATTTCATACACCAAGGGCAATCCATCTTTCCAGTTTCCAGGAATAAAGATACAAACCACTCCGAGAGTCTGTCCAGGAAGCAGTTCAGACATGCAACAGAAATCAGGTCAATCTGCTTTTTGAGTGACATCAGAACCTCAGGCAAAGCCAAGCTGGTCTCGTTTCTTATCCCAAAATCCTGTGTGCTCTGTATGTCTGTGTGCATAACGTGCTATGTTTTTCTTAAGGGTAGTCTCTAAGCCAAATCTATTTTAGGATTCTCCCCGAGACGCTGTAGTTTAGATCTAGTTTTATGACTAACCAAGGTTTCTACATGGGGCAAATGAAAACCGACAGCTTGGGACACAGCTGTCAAGACCAAGTCTACTTGACTACCAGCCGTATTTCCTGGTCCAGAGGAGAAATGCTTTTCTGCTTCTTTTTCCTATAGTCTCCAGGATGGGCTACAGATCCATTAAGCCATTAATGAGAGCAGTAGATTTACTCCGTTTTCTTCACCACACTTAGGAAAATCAGATCTCATTTGCAGAGTCACAACTTCATGTCTCAGACAAAAAACTTGTGCTGCAGCACAGTTGCCTTCAGAAGGCCTGTCCCCATGCTGTCCTCAAGACTTGCAATGCTCCAGCACCTTTGTTCTGGCCTCGAGAACAGGGAGGGAATGGCCGGTGACAAAGTACGCCCTGGAGAACTGTGGTATATCATCGTAAAGGACAAACGTGCTGATACAAGTCCTCATTTTATCACACCTGATTAGGGGTTTAGTGCTCACATAGTTTAAACATTAATATTTGCCTATTTAAGCGATGTGCCCTAGTGCAGTCTGGCCACTGAGATCGTCACCATGACCGAGTTTGGAGATTTCATAAGTGCTCTTGGGGAGTTTGGGCTATATCAGAAATTGCTGGTACTGTTCCTCTCCCTCCCACTACTTCTTAATCCTTTCCAAATGATTGGCCAAGTGTTCATGGTTGTGGATGTGCCTCATCACTGCAATACCAGCTGGATCCGTGCCATCGGCCCCAACCTGACCGAGGAAGAGCAGCTGAACCTCACCCTGCCCCGGGACGCAAGTGGGGCGTATGAGCAGTGCTCCATGTACTCGCCGGTAGACTGGGACCTCGGCTCCATCGTGGCGTATGGCCTGAACGCCACAGAGAAATGCAGCAGCGGCTGGGTGTACCCCTCAGCACAACCACCGTCCTTGCTGACCGAGGTCTGTAATCATCTTTTGATGCTCCAGGGATGTGGAAGGGAAGGCATGGGCATGTCCTGTCCTGTAGTTTGGTAAGCCAATGCCAGCTGTGGTGCAGTCAGGTTGAGATTTACACCAGGCACTGGGGAACCTTGGCTTGGTCACACAGATTGCAGCTGTAATCTTTGGGAGGCTGCGTGCAGGAAGACCATAATGTAGATGTCCAGGGAGACCACAGGCAGAAACAGTGGGGGGGTGAGTCCAGCACATGCTCTGCCCACCACCTCTCCTCTTTCCAGTATCCCCTTGAACCCATGAAGTATCTTGCCTGGAGGGACCTTTAGGGTCTCCCTGCCACAGTTTCCCTCGGTCCTCAGCCTGGTTCTCCTCACATCACCTTCTCTGTGAAAGACATTTATGTTGCAAGGGCTTGTCAGTGATATTTCTGGGGCTTCCAGAGACCTTCAGAGCTGCAGCAAGACATCCCATGGCCTATGCAGTTGAGCAAAGGTTCTTTCTGTCAGTATCCCTGACTTCTTCCTCCCTGGACCTCTGTTCCTCTCTCACCTTCCCTCATTCCTCCCTCCCTCACTCTTTTCTCACTCCTAGCTCCAGAACTTTCTCACAAGTACCTTCCTCTGAGCTGAAACCAGAGGAGAGAGTCCAGCCCTTGGCTTTTGCAAAGGCTCCTTGGGAGTCTCTGGAACACTGTGTTCATTTCACAGCCAGCTTCTCTGGAGGCTCCTCAGCAGCTGCTGCATCCCTTCCCACTCCTTCACCAGTCCTCCTTTACCAGAGAAAACACTAATCTCCTGCTGTCTTCCTCCTCCTTCCACTCTGTTCTGCCTTTCCAGCTGGAGAAGCAAGCTGCTGGGATTCTTATCCCAAGGTCCCGCTCTAAGTAAAACTTGCCAAACCAGGAGGGTCCTTCAGGGATACCTGGGCTGGAGGGTTGTCCTGCAGGTCCCAGCACTTGGGAGATGGGCACCATGATGAAGAGGCAGGCCAAGCACCTCATACACGTGTCCCACCTCTGACCTAAGTCCTATGTGCACACCATGGAGGCATGTGTCTTTGGGGGTGGGAGCTCCGCTCCCAGGGGCTGGAGCAAGAGCTTAGGCACCCGACTCCTGGGTCCACTGTGGCCCAGAAGGGCTGCCCACCCTCACAAAGCAATTGGGGTCTGTCGAGAGCAAAAGCAGCTGTGTTTTCTTCCTCCAGTTTGACCTGGTGTGTGACAGGAAAGACCTGAACGACATCTCCCAGTCTGTCTACATGGTGGGGCTTCTCCTAGGAGCCGTGATCTTTGGGCCACTAAGTGATAGGTGAGGAAACACAAGCACCTTCTCAGAGTTATTGCCCAGCACCCAGGGACAGCCCAGCTGAGAGTTCAGGATACCCACACACTGAGCATGAAATACTTCCTCCACAGGACTTGATCCCGTTGCCTGAGCAAGGACATCTGGGGGCCACCTGACATGCCTGTAGGTGTCTCAGGGTTGAAAAGAGAGAGAAGCAGATATGGGGGGATCCTTCAGGAATCACAGGTCCAGCCCCAACTGGTGTCTCAGCTACACAAGTGTGTCTCCAGGAATCCCAAAAACCTATATTTGGGGACAGAGTTGGACCCACCTTCAGCTGTGTTAACCATGTGCACTGACTTCCCATGATTCTACTAATCTCATGTTGTCACAGACCAAAGTCCTCAGCTTCCTAGAGGACACAGCCACACAGGGGACATAGAAGGGAGAAGGGCACCGCATGTGTACGGAGTTTCTCACAGAGGGACCAGCACAGTCCATCTTAGTGTGATCCTCACTGGTCTCAAGAGAGGGGACATGGGGGCCCTTAAGGGGCTGATTCCTTTAGCATCATCTCCTTTTGCCTTTGCAAGCACCACAATGGATCAAAAATGGAGATGCTGTTTTCCTGCTGGTTACTTCCTGGGGTATATAGGGGAGCTTTGTTCATATGGGCATCAAATCTCCTTTGATGTGAATGGTTCCCGAATCACTGTGTATTCGATCTGGGCTCTTCCTCATCTCCATGGGGTCTCTCCAGATACCAACTGTGTCTTCCCTCTTCTTCCACAGGATAGGCCGTCGGCCAATCTTTCTGATCTCCATCCTCCTCCAGGGATTGTTTGGTGTAGGAATTGCGTTTGTGCCCCATTTCTATGTGTACATGGCCTTCAGGTGTGTTGTGGGGGCTTCAGTGTCAGGAATTCTGATTACTGACTTGGCCTTGGGTGAGTAGGATACCCTTGCCCTGAGGCAGACAGATGCAGCCTCAGAAGATATAATAACAAAAGATAGTCCTGTATGTTCAGAAAAGTGTGAGCCTGAACCTTAATTCTTCTTTTCAGCTACAGAATGGGTTGGTGTCTCCTCCCGGCCAAAGGCAGTACTTCTTTCTCACTGCTGTTTTGCCATCGGACAGATGCTTTTGGCTGGCTTGAGTTATGGTATTCGCAACTGGAGGCTGCTGGAGATTGCAGGATCTGCTCCAATGTTTGCCCTTTTCTTCTACATCTGGTGAGCAGAAGCAGGGCAGAGCTTCTTGCAGACATGACAGCAATCAGTGTGAGGGGTGGGCTGTGGGGGACCTCAGCAGGTCACAGCAGCCTCTCCTGATTTCATCTCCCCGGCAGGGTGCTACCAGAATCAGCCCGGTGGCTGGTGACAAAAGGCAGAATAGAAGAAGCTAAGAAGGTCCTTCAGAAGGCAGCGTCCATCAACAAGCGCACCATCCCACCAGGACTCCTGGAGCAGGTACCTGTAACGGCACATAGAACTGCTTGTTGTCTTCAAAAACTTTCCTCTGCGCTTGGGTTTGTAGCAGCTATTGGAGCTGAGATCATCTGACAAATATCTTGCCATTCCTGCTGGGGATGGTTTGGGATGGACCGTGGGTGACTCCCACCTTCAGCTGCGTTGCACAGAGACAAGGTGAGGGAAGAGACACAGCTTCTGCTGAGGCTCAGCCTGGAGCTGTCTGGACTCCACCTTGGGATATGGAAAGGACTCCAATGCTTCGCTGGCGTTTCTTCTGTGAGGATTTGAGGACTGTTGAGCAGGAACTCTGTCTAGTTTGTGGTTTTCCATGTGTAAATGCCTGAAGGGGAGTTACCTCTTTGCCCACCTCAAAGTCCCTACACTGGGGAAATGTTCATCCCGAGGAACCTCTTAGTCACCAAACTAGTGTGTTGGGCACCCCGAGCAGATGCAGGAGCCCAGCCCCACTGGGCTGCCCTCCCTGCCAGAGCAGTTTGGGGTCACAAGCCTGTCCCGCTGAGGCTTTCCTTTGACTGCAGATGGAAAGGGAGCTAGCCAAAGGGTTTCCTTTGCCTGGTTTGACTCTGGCTTTCTGCATTTTGCAGTTGAAGCCTGAGAAACAGACCAAGTCTGGAAGTGCTCTGGATCTCTTTCGGAAGAAGCACCTCCGGAAGGTGACTTTAATCATGTCGTGTGCCTGTTAAGACATCCCCTGGTTCCCTCTTTCTAAACTTCTAGATGAAGAAAAGAAGGGATTGGTGGTTAGTCGTAACTGTAAATTCACTTCATGTGATTTCTGGGGTCATGTTTATCTATATATGTTCTTTTGTTTTCTTTCTGTCTTCCCATACTGGACCAGATCTACCTTGTCTGGGCATGGGGTGGAGATGATTATTCAAGATGCTGTGGGTTTTGTGAGAAAGGCTGGACTAATTCCAGCTTTTGGCAATTCCTGGACCTTGGAATAGTTTTGTGCCCCCCTAGAAGTTCTGGGTGCAATCTAATCATTGCTGACCGTATGGGGATCCATACTGCTTTATCTCATATATGTCCCACAGAATTCTCACAGGTGGTGACTAAAAGCAAAACAGAGATTGATGGGAGTTTAAATAAGTTGTGTATGGTCTAACCACCCTAATTTTTGAGGATAAACCCCTGGAAAATCCATCTGGTTACATGTTCTATCCCACTTTACCTGAACTGCAGGTTTGCAGACAGCCTTGTCTACTACGGGTTGAGCCTTAACGTGACAAGTTTTGGTCTGGACATCTACCTGACACAGCTTGCCTTTGGGGTGGTGGAGTTACCAGCTCGACTTTGCTGCATTTTCGTGCTGCAGTGGTTTGGAAGGAAGAAAACTCAGGCTGTTCTCCTGCTGTTTTCTGGCCTGATGTGTCTCGTCATCACTGGCATCCCTGAAGGTGAACAAGCTCTTCCCAACCCAAGAGCACAGCCGGGTAGAGCCCCAGCCAGCTCCATCCTGGTTCAGACCCCATTCTCCCACCTCAGGTGGCTGCAGACCCACACTTGCTCTCAGGGGCTGAGCTGCCTCGAGTGCCACAGCCCAAGGGGCTGCACTCCCAAGGTGCTGGCATACTCTCTGCATGACTTTCTTCTCCTTCAGAGCTGTGCCTCATCCTTCCACAGCTCCTGGCTCTTGGTAGGCAGTGTCCATGACATGCCGCCACCCACTAGACACCACTACCTCTTCTCGGAAAGGTGTAGCAGAAGAGACATTTTGAAAGCCACCATGTTTCCCTTCTTTAAATGAGCAAGAAAAACAAATCTCCCCCACCCCTTATCTGTTTCTACCTACACATTGCCGCAGTCCATACCCTCACGCCTGCTGCTGTGCTACAGCTGTGAGTAAGGCTGAATGAAAGAGAGGGGCTGCATGATGCTTTCAAGCTCATGGATGTGGTATTTCCAACCGAGCACTCCCCGAAGACCTGTGGTGGTTCAGAGGCTCACTCTAGTTGCAGATTTAGGAAATGCCCAAGACCTCAGGAGAAATCTGGGTTCTGTTTGCCGGTTATCCACAGGGTAATTTGCAGGAAAGGGTGCGCTGGGAATAATTTCTAATTGGTGAGGTGGCAGATCTGCTTGGAAAGTCTGTTTGAAAGGGTTGGCCTCAGAAATCCCGTTGCAGAGACCTTTGGTCCCAATTGAACCTTCTCCACCGAGGTCACAGTGGCCATCTCTCCTCCTCCCCTCAGACCAGCCTGTGGTGACCACTGTCCTGGCCATCATCGGCAAATTTATGGCCACAGCCTCCTTCTCCACCTCCTACGTCTACTCTGCAGAGCTCTTCCCCACCGTCATCAGGTGAGGTCTCCCCACGCATCAGGGCTTCCCTCCACCAGGGCTGGTGATGGTGGTGGGGCAAGAGCTCGGTTGTCCCCATGGCCACACTCAGTCCCATGGTGGTCTAGGGGATGCCGAGCCCTGCCTGTATGTCCCACTGCCCCTCGATCCCCCAGGCAGACCGGTGTGGGGCTGTGCTCAATGTTGGCCCGGGTGGCGGGGATCGTGGCACCACTGATCCGCCTCCTGAGCCAGTACCACCGGGCCATCCCCATGGCCATCTTCGGGAGTGCTCCTGTGGTGGTGGGGCTGCTCTGCATCCTGCTGCCTGAGACCCGCGGCACCGACCTGGCGGACAACACAGGGACAGCTGCCCCCCAGCTGAGGTGGGTACCTTTTTTTAAGGCAAAAAAAAAATCCAAAAGTGCAAATTTAAGCCAACGACAAATATATCAGAAACCAGGATGGAAAAAGTATTATCTCTTCCTCTTTTCTTCTTGTCTTCAGCAGCAGGACACTGGAAATTTTGTCCAAGAGAGACACCACAGAGGATGGAGTAGAGTCAGTGGACACGTACAGATGCTCGGAGAGCAAGTGATGAATGGACAGGCAGATACCAAAGGCCTAGTCTGATCCAGTCCTTCTTGAAGCAGACCAATGAGGCATTGCTGTCTGGAAACTGGTCTTTCGGATGATCAACAAAATATTCGTGGTCAGAGGGACAGGAGAGCTGTGTCACTCTGCGTTTGGAAAAGATGCACTTCAAACTGTTCCGGAAACCCAGTCTGTTATGCCTGGCTGCACGAGTCCTCCCGACGTGTCTCCCAGTCCTTTGCAAACTGGTACCCGTGGAACCATCCCTGTCGTGTTTTACAGCAATAACGAATTGCCAGTAGAGTGGTAGTACTGGGCAAGCGAGCGCTGGGCAGTGTCCCTCCTGCACTAGTCGCTTGGGTCGTCAGCCTTCTCGCCGGTCCAAGCCTCGACGTTTGATCAGGATGTCACTGAAACCCTGTCACACACGTATTTAGCTTTTCTTTCTATGTGGTGTTGAATTTGAGTTTCTACATGAAAAATATAAATTATACTCTGAGTTTGATAAGAGACACTTGTAATGCAATATGTGAATAATAAATGGAGTTGATTTTTTTGTTTGTTTCCTACTGTTTCACAGTTGGCCTTTGTAACTGCTATTGGCTCTGGAGTGTTTTCTACACAGAAGTTGTGAGCCTGTAATTTAACACACAGATGGAAACGTGTTTGGTTTCCATCAGCGACAAACAATGCAGAAACAAAGTGTTAAAGCACAATGACTGAGTTCAATCAGAACTTTTTTTATCTCCAAGTGTCCCGATGAACAATCTGTATTTATTTTCTCTATGAGCAGCCGTGGAAGTTTCCTGAATTCTCTGTGTATGCTGCAATTCAACGTCAGTTAAACTGAGTGGGCAACTTTCCCCAGTCATGGTCAACCTTTAACAGTGACCTCGGTTGGCTGCTGCGAGCTCAGCCACAACGTTTTAGTGTCATCCCGCGTCACACAAAAGAAAGAGAAGGGTGGCCTCCTCTCCTGCTCTACTTGTTTGCAAGCAGAGACTGTATTTGGCACCCTTTCATGAACCTATCTCCTCAAACCACAGCACTACTCTTGGTCCAAGGAGAAGGCTGGTCACTCAGGTTTGTAACATCCTTTTGTTTCCAGTCTCTTTGTTCTGTAGCAAGTGGTGTTTTGAAGACTGGGGTCTCGCAAGTCTAAGCCAGACATGCCTGGAGGTGATAGTCATTTTGTACTTTGGCTTTGGTGCACAAGATCTCCCCAAATTGCAAAGATTCACATGGGACCTGGCCACGGCTGGAGATAAGGCAGGGCATTTTAAGGATCTGGGCTTTGTCACTGGCTCACTGCACAGAGTCATGAGAGCAGAATTAATGCTGCTTCTCCTCACCTTCTCAGCTGTTCCCTGCTGGGTCCCTTTCTGCAGGCTTTGCTCTGGTCATGGACCTGGGACCTTCCCAGCATGGGGTTAGGAGGAAGAAGAGGACAATGTCCTCTACTGAAAGGGCAAGGTCTGGGATCCTGGCAACTCTGCCCAACAGCCAGGAGTCAGGGTTGCAGAAAACTTTGTTGGTGTCCCTGACACTGGGGATGCACTGGTTGTCTCTGTGGCCCATGCGGGGCTTCTCTGGCAACAGGAGCTGCTTCGCTCCACATGTCCTCACCTCACCTTGGGGAACAGGGCCAGGCCATGCTCTGCTGCCCCTCCACACCTTAGATACCTCTGGCCCTGTCTGACCAGCTTCCTTAGCAGTGAGGAGATGCTGGCACATGAACCTGGGTGCCCCCCAAGGGGGAAACGGAGGCCAAGCGGTTCTGACCTCAATGCAGACAAGCATAAGTGAGGGTGTAAGTGCGGGAGCATGGCCTCACTCCCATGTCTGATATAGGAGGGCTTGAAGAAGGCTTGGACATTATTCAATATGCTTTAGCAAAACCTTTACAGGGTCCCTGGCATTTGCTTACCACTCCCACCTTCAGCACCTTCCCACAACTGGCCCTCCCATCATGTCTTGGTCAGCCACTCCATTAAGATCTTGCACTTGTTCTTCCCAGCTAAACCTTGCTACCCCATTTTGTCTGCACCTTATTTTCAGCCTTTTAGCTCCCTCCCCTTGCCTATGGGGTCATTCTCTTTCCCTTGATTATCCCTTCAGGTCACCTGAGGCACATTTTACACTTTGTCCATAGCCTTATCTTGATGAGAGCCAGTAACATCCCACTATATGCATGCAGAAGCATGTTTGCATTCTCACATACTGTTCCACCACACCTAGCTCGACTCTGTACTGTGAGGTCTTTTTATTACAGCGCAAGACTATATGTAGAGCAGGTAGCAATGCCATTAAGTCACAGCAATACCATCGGACATCCTGCCATTCCTGCTGAGCTGGGCAAAACATCATGACTTGCCAAAGGGAGCTGCTCCGGAGCTGGCCCGACCCACAGTGGAGTGGCAGATCTCAGCACACAGGGGGTTTTCCTGAGGCAGGGAAACACCAGAGCAGCAGAGAGGCCCACCAGGAGCTGGTAGCACTCGTGGGAGACACTGATGAGGCGTGGGCCTTTCCAGAGCAACCACAACCACCTCCTGCCTATAAAAAGTAGCCCAGGGAGAAGGAGCAACCAGCACCGCAGCAAACAGAGGTGGCAAACAGGGCTCGGGGAGGCAGCTTGTGTGGAAGGGCACATAAGAAGGGGGTAGTGACCCTACCACCTCAAGAGGTGAGTTCAATCAGTGGCTGTCACCCTCGTAGCAGGAGCACAGCTATGGTATCCACCCAGCAGAAAGCCATGTCCTCTGCACTCGGCAGAAAGGATGTGGCAACCCAGACAGAACTCCCATGAAAACATGCAGCCATCCAGGTCTCAGGCTGCAGGGAGTGCCAGAGCCTTTTGCGGGTAACAGATGGCAGTGGTGACAACAGCTGCGTGAGGTACGACCAGGTGGACGCTCTGCTCAGCCTGGTGGCAGAGCTAAGAGAAGAAGTAGGAAGGTTAAGGAGCATCATGGACTCAGAGAAAAACATAGACTTGTGGAACCATGCTCTGCCTTCCCTGAGAGAGAAATGGGAACAACCACCAGGAAAAACCCAAGACTGAGGGGATTATGTATCCTCCCCCCCAGGCTGAAGGCAGTAGCTTAAAGGAGAGGAGTGGATGGACACAAGTCCACACTTGGGGTGGCAGGCGAACCCCCTCCTTGCCCACCTCGCCTTCCCAGGTGCCTCTGTACAACAGGTACAAGGCTTTGGATGTGGAAGGCCAGTCAATGGATGATGATGTGGATGACAGTCCATCTTCACCAGAGGCGCTGTCAAGGTCAGAAAGGCCTACGCCCTGTACCACAACCACCTCCACAAGGAAGAAATGACGGCTTAGAGTTGTAGGTGACACCCTTCTGAGGGGAACAGAGGGTCCAATATGCCGGCCAGACCCTCCTCTTAGGGAAGTCTGCTGCCTCCCTGAGGCCCAGGTTAAGGACATCACTAGGAAACTTCCTAGCCTGGTACAGCCCTTGGACTAGTGCTCATTGCTGCTCTTCCATGTCGGTAGCGATGAAGCTGCAACGTGTAGTCCAAAGGGGATCAAGAGACTTCAGAGCCTTGGGAAGGTTGGTAAGGGAATCTGGAGCACAGGTTATTTTTTCCTGTCTCCTTCCAGTTGTGGGCAGGGACACTGGAAGAAACAAATGAGCCCATTCTATTAATACACGGCTCTGTGGCTGGTGTCACCAACACAGTTTTGGGTTTTTTGATAATGGGATGGCCCACATGGCACCAGGCTTGCTGGCATCAGATGGGATTCACCTTTCTGAAAGGGGGAAGAGGGTCTTTGTTCACAATCTAGCATGGCTTACTGACAGAGCTTTAAACTAGGCTTAAGGGGGAGGGAGGCAGTGTCAGGCTTGCACGTGACAAGCTGTGGGATGACACACCAAGGTTAGAGGGACAGAGTGCTAGCGAGGGCCCACAGCCTGGTGCTCTGAGACATGCTGGCTACACAGCAACACACCTGAAGTCTTACAGAGATGAGCCAGGGGCTCCTGAGGTAATAGGAGCCAAGAGGGATACACCAGTGAAATACCTCAAAGGAATTCAGGGCTGTCATCTAAGAAGGTGACATGGCCAACAGCCCAGCTGAAGTGCCTCTGCACCACTGCACGCAGCATGGGCAACAAACATGATGAGTTGGAAGCCACTGTGCTCCTAGAAAGCTATGACCTAGTTGCCATTAGTGAAACCTGGTGGGATGAATCCCATGACTGGAGTGCAGCTATTGATGGCTACAGGCTGTTCAAAAGGGACAGGTGAGGAAGAAGAGGGGTGGAGATGTTGCGCTCTACATCAAGAAATGGATAGAGTGTGAAGAGCTCTCTCTGAAGAATAGCCACAAGCACGTTGAAAGCCTATGGGTAAGAATAAGAGACCGAGGCAACAAAGGAAACCTTGTGGCTGGTGTCTACTACAGGCTGCCTGACCAAGTGGAACCTATTGATGAAGCCTTCTTACTCCAGCTACAGGAGGCATCACATTTGTGGGTTCTCTTCCTGCTGGCAGTCTTCAACCACCCCGACATCTGCTGGAAAAGTAGCACAGCAAGCTGTAGACAATCCAGAAGACTCCTGGAATGCATTGAGGATAACTTCTTAAGCCAGGTAATAGACAGCCGTACCAAAGGGGATGCAATAATGGACCTGAAGGTCACCAACGCAGGCTAGCTCATCGGTGACATTGAGACTGGGGGCAGTCTGGGCTGCAGTGATCATGCACTGGTGGAGTTCACAGTCCTGAGGGATATGGGTCAGGAGAAGAGTAAAGTCAGGACCCTGAATTTTAGGAAAGCAAAATTCCAGTTGTTGAAGGAGTCAGTCAATACGACCCCCTGAGAAACTGCCCTCAGGGACAAGAGAGCAGAACCAAGCTGGCAGATCTTTAAGGTTGTTTTCCATAGAGCGTAAGAGCTCTTGATCCCCAGGTGTAAGAAATCAGGAAAGGAAGGCAAAAGACCGGCATGGCTGAGTTGAGTCCTGCTGATCAAACTAAAGAGCAAGAAGGAGACGCACAGGCAGTGGAAGCAGGGACAGGTATCCTGGGAAGAGTATAGGGACACTGCCCGGTTGTGTAGGGATGGGGTCAGGAAGGCCAAGACACAGCTGGAGCTGAACTTGGCAAGGGACACAAAGAATAATAAGAAGGGTTTCTACAGGTAAGTCAGCTAGAAAAGGAAGGTCAAAGAAAGTGTAACTACCAGGTGAAGATGACTGGCAAACTGGTAACAATGGACAAGGAGAAGGCTGAGGTACTCAAGAAATTTTTGCCTCGGTCTTCACTGGCAAACTCTCCCCACACCTCTTGAGTGGATGGACCTCAAGGCAGGGACTGGGGGAGAAAAGTCCCTGCCACTGTAAGAGAAAATCAGGTTCATGACCACCTGAGGAACCTGAACATTCAGAAGTCTATGGGACCTGACGAGATGCATCCCAGAGTCCTGGGAGAATTGGCTGATGTAGTTTCCAAGCCACTCTCCATGACATTTGAAAAGTCATGGCAGTGACGGTGAAGTCTCTGGTGACTGGAAGAAGGGANGACGGTGAAGTCTCTGGTGACTGGAAGAAGGGAAAC
>VYXH01009559.1:1607-43583 GCA_013397275.1 Burhinus bistriatus
ATGTAAATCAATATTTCTAGAAATAAATATACAAAACATATATTATATAATATATTATACTTTTATATAATATATTTTATATAAATATATGTAAAAATTGTATAAGTATAAATTTTAAAAATTGAATAATATTTTCCAGAAAACACGATTTAGTGGCCATTCAGATTGAATTAGAGCTTTGCTTCTAAATTTGGAAAAGTGCATTTTCCCACACTCTCTTCTTAAAAAAAAAATAATGTCCAATTCTATCCACCTGATTAATACAGTGCAGTTGCTGTACCATAGTGCAGCCAAGGGAGAGATGGATTAATATGTCAGCTAAAATTGACAGTAGGATGACTAGTAACCCGCTTGATATAACTCCATGGGGTTTCAGGCCTTCTAGGTGAATGCTTATAGCCAGAAAACTTGGTTTTAAGTAAAGATATGTAATTGCTGAAGTAGCTTTTATTCTGACACAGAATACTGAAATAAGGAGTTTTGTAAAAAAAAAAAAAAAAAAAAAAAACAACCAAAAAAGTTAAATGAATTCTTCTCTTAAACAGTTACTAGAGCAGTTTTTTCTGTCTTATTCTAGTGACTGACTGGTCCTAGGTGTCCGCTTAGAAAAGATGGAATTTTTAGAATAAAAGGACTGGCGATATAAAATGTATTGATCACACTGTTAATGCACATAACAAGGGACTTAATTTTTAATCCCAGCTGATAGATAGAGAAAATAAGGAAATAAAACTGAAAACAGATACAAAATGCCTATAGGAATGGGTGTTTGGTACCATTTACTGAATATTCAAGCAGATGACATTATGAATACTGGTGTTATGAATGGTATTTATGTGTCAAGTGAGGTTTATAAAATATCTGCTTTTCTTTACAAATACAGCTGAATTCTTGCCCCTAGTGTCCTGTCCAGCCAGGTGTTAAATGTCTTGGGATGCAGCTGAGGTCCAGCCCCTCAGGAGGGAGAGCTGGGTGAGTACATACCACACGAGAATCAATTCCTAGAGCAGTTGTTTTGCCCATCTTTGCTTCATAGTCTGACTTGGGTCAGCCAGCTGACTGTCTAGGAAAGAAAGTGAAGTACAAGAGGGAGCTGGTTCAAACTGAAGCCGTGCCCTTTAAGGCAGTATGAAAGTATGGGTAAGCAAAGCCAGCGTAGACATTGCTTCAGGCTTTTCCTGCTGTGGTTATTTCATTCTAGTGTTTTAGGTGAAAATCAGTTCCTATAGATACAGCCTTGTATCAATAAGGTTTGCATTATTTTTATTTAAAGATGCTATATATAGTAGCTCATATGGCATTAAAAAAACTGTTTTGGGATAATTATGTAAAATATGCAACTACATATGAAGAGGATCCAGCTCTCTCACACAAAAGAGTTGAGTCCAAATGCAGCCCAAACACATTTTGCAAACAAAACCAAAAAATACATGCTTCAGTCTAAGCCTCATGGCACTAATTGTGCTGGCAACCTAATATCCAGAATTTAAACTAAGTTTTTGCAAGTACACTGATCAATGCCTCCTGCTTATGGTCAAACATTAAGTCTTCTATCAGTGCTCTCATTTGCACTGTCTAAACAGCTATGTTTCACCCTTCATTCACAGAACGGCCTTTTCTAAGTAAGAAAAAAATTAACTGCAAGAACTTCTTAATTGTGTGACATAAAAATTCTATTCAATCTGCAATAACATTTGTTTTATTTCTATGAGTTTATTTTCTGAAAGGCATAAATTTTGTCACCTGTGGTGTTCTTGAAAGACTTGCCATACAAGGCCATAAAAAAATGCAGCTCTTTTGCTTAGTTAATTGTATAATTGGAGATAGATCTCCAATGAATTTAGCACCCACCCTCATGGACATGCCTAGAGGGCATTGTCAGTGTTGTAGTTGCTGCTAGCCATGAGGAGCCTCAGCCAGCCAGGGTAAGACACAAGGTACTTCAATGTCCTGCCTCTCATCTGGCAGATTTGGAGTTTCTAACAAGAAGAAAGGCAATCAAATGCTGGCACAAATGGCCCCTGAGGAGCTGGTGGGCTCCTTGGCCTCAGGGCAGGTAGCACCTTCTTTACCAGAAAGTGCCTGGGAACATCCAGGCCATACGTTTCCTCTTTTAAAGAGGAGACACATAGTTTAAAGATTGTAATGCTTATGTCTGATAGAGAGATAAAGTGTTGAACATCTGCAAGCACAGGAACATTTTATGAAGCCAGACATTGCCCATTAATTGCACTTGGCCTCTTTTCATATGATGTCCCAAGGCTCCTCACGTAACTATGAAGGCCGGAGCCTTGGTGTGTCTCCAGCAATGACTGCAAACGGAACACAATTTGATTTGCTTTAGATTGGTCATCACTGTGGAGGGTGGTGGCTTTAGCTACTGAGATCTAAGGAGTAGAACCTGGGGAAATAATTTGTAAAAGATTCAGCTGGAACTAATCATTTGACTGAACCTAAATGAGTAACATTTCATTTTCATCTTGGTTAAGACAAGAATAACCTAACACACAGTGGAACACTAGTAATTTGGAGTGTTTGAGCAAAGGGAAAACATTGGACAGTGCAGAACATATTAATACATAAGATGCCTTATTTTTCTCAGGTGAGAGTTTCTCTGGAACTCCAGCAAAAAACCTTATAGCAAGTGAGGAATGAACCTAAAAGGTTCCATGGGAAAGTATTAGGCTTCTATAGAATTTCCTCCTAACTTTTAGAATTTCAAGGGGAACTATGCCTTTTTCATATGTTAAGCCTGCTACAATAATCTATAGCACTGTTGTGAATTGTTCTGTACTTAAAACCCTTGGGTTGTTGAAAACCTGGCTGGAATAGATATTTTCTTTTATATTTTGTAGGGCTTTCCCATAGAATCTGAGAGCATTTGTAGAGAACGTTAAGATGCACTAATCATGGCCAAGATTTTAACTTAAGAAAATTTTTCTTGATTTCAGTTATACAGAAAAATGGCCAAGCTGAGAATATTGTTCAGATGTAGTAATCTCTCAGCTCTCTTCCTTAGCCCTTGGATAGACAAATGTTCCATTATTAACAGTATACTTAAACATATTATACATTAATATCAATTTTATAGAATATACAAACAAAATTGGCAGGCATACCTAAACAGGAAAGATATTTCCCAAAAAATGTAGGTCCTGATGGGAACCCAGTTGGTTAGTCCATTTAATTCCACAAGCTTTTGATTGCTCTTTAAACTTTTGAACCTAAGGAGAACTGAATTTTCCTGTCTTTAATACGGAACGAGCAGATAAAATTCTCTCTTTGCCTAATATTTACCTGAATCACTGTAGTAAAACACCCCAAACATCTATGCACTGTATACTGTCTAGAAAGGGGTAAAACAGATCTCACTCAAGCTGGTTGTATAGGTTTTGAAAATTATTGCAAATATTCATAAAATATATTAGTTATGGTTTATTCTTCACTGGATTGCTAGTAAGGTAAGTGCAAGGTTGACACTATGTGTCCTTTGCCTGTGCTTTAACTGTCTCCCAATGAACATAAACCTCCCTTGTTTCCTTCCCACTTCCACCAGCAGCACAGACCCAATGGACCGCTAGATTATGATAAATTAGAAGTAGTGGTTTGATCTGATTTTACTATCTAAACCTCACCTATAGAAAGCCTTCCGTAGCTCTCTGTAAAATCCTTTGTCTCTCCAGTTCATACAGCATTTTTATGAGGGCAGGGAGGAGGCAAGGAGCTATCTGCATGTGTCAATGGTTCTTCCAAGACAGTTGCTGTCTAGATTAATTTTGGCTCATCCTTTCAGCCTGGTGATCACATGCATGCCATGGTGACGCATCCAAAAGGACCAGTCTCCATGCTGGATGCAAATGCAATGGTGGAAGACATTCAGCTAACGACACTGGGAAAGGTGACAGTGGAGGGGGAGGCTGGTTTACCAAAGGTTTGCTTACTCAGACTCTAACATGAATGTCATAAAGATGCCACCTGCCTGAAATATCCTGTCCAGTATGAAACATATGTTCATTTTGCTGTTTGGCTCTTCAAACGCAGTTCCGTGGTGGTCTATCTTGTTATGTAAGTGTTAAGGCTGAATTTCAATTTGTTTTCCCCAGAGAAATAAAAAAGTGACATTGTCATGATGGCACTTCTTGACGCACATTAGCACATGCTACAGTCTTGTCCCTGCCTGCACCTGAGAATCTGAACATTTGGAAGCAGTGCTGATGGGGATGAGGTGGTGACAGGGTAAATGAGAAATATTTAACACAGAATGATAGTTTTTCTAATATATGCTTTACCGTTTCATAGAAATAACAGATTGAAGAAATCTTGTGTACGGTTTTGCGCATTCCTCAAAATTGTTCCTATTCCCTAAACTACACTGATACTTCACCCAATTTCATTTTTAAACAGTAAAGTAATAGTTACGCATGTTTTCCCTTTTTTTGTTACTACTTATAAACTCTGCACACCTGGGATTGCTAAAAGCTTCCCCTTGCTCCACTGAGGTGTTTATGAATGACTGTCTTTTCCTCCTTATTACTGTTTTGGGGAAGAAAATGTGTATCTGGGGCCAATATGGTGATTATTCACGGTACTCCTTAGTTAAACAGCTTCAGTGGTGCAGTTCCTCTGCGTGAAAGTTTACTAGAGCGCCTTTTAACTTTCTCTTGAATAGAGTTTCCTTCACTTTTTTTTTTTTTACAGATAATTGTTTCCATTTATCAGCCTCATCATGATGTAGTAGTTTACATTCATGAGTATAATTAATAGAAAGCATTTTATTTCCTGCTGCTAATAATGAAATATATAGTGTACAAGCATTAAAAATGTTCAACTACATAGAAATCTATTTCTTATATATAAACTTTAGTTTCAAAAATATTGGTTAGGTTTAATGTTGCTCTGAGAAATGATAATGCTGAATACCATACATGTTTTATATATAAAATATTTTTATTTATTCAACTGTACTAATTGTCCCAAAGCATTAGTTAATGAAAGTCACTAGCAATTCCTTAAGAACTGCACTAGAATATGCTTTAAAGAAATACGTGTTTTTCATGGTTCAATTATTGCCATGGCAAATATCCAGACCAGTGAATAAAGACAATAAAATACCTTATAAGAAGTTAGAGGCCCCTGAACACTTTTATTATACTGTACACACTGGAATCGGTGAAAGAGTTTTTAGGTACTATAGTCTGGGAAACCATCTGGTTTGTTCTATTTTGAACAAAGAAAGCCATTTTTATATTTGTACTTTTCCCCTTATTGGAGGGGAGCACTTATGCTGCTGTAGCAAAGATTGTGTCAGCACTTCCTTTATTAAATCCATTATAACAACCGAAAGAGAGACTGGAGAGTCGTCAAGTGTCTACAGGTGGGCGAGAGGGAGGCGTGAGATCGGAGCAGTCAGGGACCTTCTTGCTGGCCCAGCTGTGCACATTAGCCCAGCTGAACTTCACAGACTCCAGTGACTTCATCAGAGCATCAGTAAGTGAATTTCACAAACGTAATTAAAAAAATCAGTTAACGCTTGGTGCAGAGATCATCAAAGGAGCAGGAGTCTATCCATTGGTGTCAACTGGTCGTGTTTCAGTGACTAACTCCAGTCCCTGGGTGAGATCACCTCCCATAGGGGTGATTATTCAGGCAGAGTTGCTGGGCTGGGTTTGGGGACAGATATGGCAGGGAGGCAGGTGTCTGTCTGCAGAACATGTGCTTGGAGTCTTTCCTGAAACAATGCCTGAGCCAGTGTCCCTCCTCCGCCTGCATCGTGGCTTGGCAGCTAGCGGGGCAGCAGCAAGGCAGGTCTTCTTGCCCCACAGTCCCCCTGGCCGTATGGTGGGCAGCGCGTGGTGCCATCCACACTCTGTCACCCTGCAGGCAGGGGATACTTGCCTATAGTGAGGGCCTATACCGGAGCCTGACAATTACTGATACTTGGTGGTATCACTACAAAATAATACAAGATAAGGAGAATGCCCATGGCATTTCAAAACTCTGAAGAGAAACACTCCAACCCTCATATACAGGAGAAGATTTTGAAGAAAATGTTGAGATTTATTTTTTTTGTTCCACTTCAGAATGAAACAAATTTGGAACTGTTATTATTTCCTGTGGGAATTTCTATCCCCTTGAAGCAGATAATCATGTTGATTAGTTCTAGCTTTTGTTTCTTAGTAGAATTTTTTAACTATACTTTACGTTCAACACATTTTACAGGCAGATAAAATCAGTATTTAGTATTAAAAACACAGACGTTTCCCTCTGAAGATTCTTATTTTGCTTTTCGTTATGGCAGAAACTCTTATAATACATTATAGTTTTATTTTTAAAAATTAAAGATGGACTCATGTAAAGTTGTAGACCTGAAGGTCTCCCTTGCACAGACTGTCATTTAGAATAGACCTAGTGCAGAAACAGTGAATGGTAACATGATGGGAGCCTTGCTAAGATGTTGTATAAAGGGAACAGCATTTTTTTAAAATGTCCTGGAATTCTCAGGCGTCATTATTGAAGTACAAAGTAACAAACATAACAAAGGACTTTCCAATGTAGAGTATTTGAGAGACCTTATGAGTTTCTTGTTAAGCCTTGTTGATTGTCAAGTCTCGACAACTCATGAATAGTGTAGACAGCTCAAGTCCTTGATGTGTAAGTTTAAGAAGTTACTCCTTTGGCTGGTGTTTCCTCCACCATAAATAGCTTGTGTAGGAGCTTCCACGCAACTTCTGGGCCAAGTCAGCTAGATCAGCTTGAATCAATACCAAAGGTGATTTAAACTAGTAACTTTTGTGCTGAAAGTGACTTTCAATTGTCTGTCAGAATTGCAGCAGTTTCCTTAATAAATAAAAATCTGGTGTGCTTAAACTCTAGAAAAGGTTTATTTTGATTAATCAAGTTAGTAAGGAGTCTTCTCCAGTTTAACTCATGTGTGCCATTTTTGAACTATCTCCTGTGTCTGCACAGAAAATAACACACTTAACTAATTAGTTTAAAATCTTTCTGTGCTTGCAGGTGGAAAATCCATTGCTACAGCACAGCTCTGTGTGTGAAACAGCTTTCCCATACCATTCATTTAATACTAAAATAAAAAAATCTGCTTGCCTTCAGAGAATTTTCATGAGAAACTGGAGGAATCACTGTTCAGAATAACTAGCTTTAATGAAAGCACTCCAGACACATTTTTGTATCAGGCCAGGAACTTGAATCTGACATTCCTCTAAGAGCCGTGGGAGTACCCTTACTCTTAAGGTTTTTCTCTCAGTTTCAATAGGTAGCATCTTGCAACTAAAAAAACTTTCCAATAAAATTTCAAGGACATACATTTTTTTTGTGCTGTGAAAAAAGTTCCCGATCACATCTTGCGTCTTACAATAAGATATGTTGATAGTTGTGCTGCATTTTCTTCCCTGTTTTTTTCTGTATATGATTTTAATATGCATTGGATTTTTCAGGTATTTCAAGCAACAAAAAACAAAAAACAAAAAAAAAAAGGATTTTTTTGTAAAGAAGACTGGAAGCTTGTGGTGCTCCAGTTCTATGTTCAGACATTTAGTAATCTCATTTCTGCATCACTGAATCAGCAACAGATTCTCGTGAAGTTCCCACACTGATTATTCTTAATTTTGGATTTGCATAGGGCTGGTATCAAACTTCATACTGATCACAAACTGAGTGCTGCTCTGTGTGAAATTTGGCACAACGGTTTTATGTTGTCCTTGCTATACTTAAAGAATGCCTTGAGATACCATCAGGTCTGTCAGGATTTGATCCAAATCTTACTTCAAAGGCTTCTAGAGGACAAGAAAGGGTGGAGAAAGGAGTTACTGATATGAAGTGTAGTTGACAAAGCTTTCCTGGGTTGCTGAAATCACTGCACCACATTCCAGAAATGTTCATAATTCAAAGTTTTTCGATTTGCTTAAGAGCTGTCAATATCATGGCACAGCTTTGTCACCAAGTAGATGAGTGACACAGCAGAATTCTGTTCAGTGGGAAATGGATTACACAAAACACTTTAATCCTGAGCTTCTTTCCATCCATCAGTGTTATCCTGGAGGAATAAATAAATGGTGTGATTTACATTTTTCATGTATTGGGTTTGGAGATATCTAGTACCATTTATTTCAGCTAAAGTCACTGTAATGTAAGGCATGTTTTTGCCTTGATGAATCACTCTGAAATGTTATGATCTGTTTATCTGGGTTTTGGAAAAGAAGTTATTCTGGTCTGATCTTGCCAGGTTAGGTACTGAATGGTGAAGTCACCCACATGTATGAAATTGCTTGCAGATGGCTAGCATGGAAGTTGAGCTTAATCTCCACATTTCCCTAGCTTTTATGAAACCTGTTTTAAGACATGGGGATATTTTATTTTATTGCATTTACTCATCTTGATTTCTCCTGTGACCAAAGAATTCTTCCCCTAGCTGCTTTGTTCTTAATTGTAAGTGAGCAATTACTTCAGGATGTGTTACTTTTGTAGCATAAGCTATTCCCAGAACAAAAGAAACATTGAGAAAGACAGGGTGTGCCCAGGATATTTCCAAAACTCTGCTCTCACTATTTTTATCCTTTTTTTTTCATGCTGCAGTTTCTTTTATGGTATTAGTCTTAGCAGGGTGGTTGCTATGTGATTTTCACAAATGAGATTTTCCTTTCCCAATTATGTTGTACTCTATTTATGGTTGTTCCACTAAAATTTAACTTCTAATGTTGTTTTTGTAGGCTTGACAATTCCCTTGTCTTTCTGTTTCTCATGAAAAATGCAGAAATTCAGCTGCATCTCTTTATAGTGTCCATTAAATTCTTTAAGAGATTCTTGTGAAGTCTTAGAAAGATACTCACTAATAAGGTATGATTGCCGTATCTTGGCTGAGTACTTAAAGAAGCACTGACCTGTTCATTATAAAATCTAATTTGAAGAGATGTAGCATTTATGTCTTATTTAGAAAACTCATAATTCAACCAAAAAAAGATCTTACATAAACCTGACATAGCACTGGTAAATACTTTATGAATGAGGATTCCATAAAAGGAAGAAGTTTTTTATAAAAACGATAAAATTCGCTATGCCTTCTCAGATATTTTTGGTCTCACAAAATTTGTGCAAAGTCATGCCGTTCAGGAAGCTTCAATTAAGCAATTTATTTATGCAAATGGTGAATGTAGTAAGTTAATTAGAACAGCAATGGGTGTTTGCTAGAGATTCCAAGTTTGGCAGGCTAATCACTCCACTCTGGCATGCTGCATGCCATTTGTCCCTTAGGCTTCCCATAAAAATCAGTCAAAACTCCTCATAAAAATGACAGATTGCTTCAAACTCAGGAACTGTGTCCTGAATGTGTTCTAAATAGGATTTGGTGTTTTGGGGGGAATGGATTTGTAATCAGATGCCGAGACCCAAGAGAGAGAGGACTAAAGCAGCCAGGAAGAGAAGATGAAATCAATATATATGAAGCATCCAAAGAGTATTTTTGAGTAGGATATGACTCAGGATTCAAATTTCCCTATATATGCACACAAGACCCAGACTTGTGCTTTTACTGACTCTATTGACACCCTCACAAAAAGGGCAAGGTAAATGTTTAACTGAAAAAAAAAAAACCCAACAAACCACCAACCCCGCCCCCTCTGTGTGTTTACCTGGCATTTCATTGCTTTCCACTTCAGGAAGGAGACAATCCTAGATAAGGCTGGTAAAGAAAGTAAATATCTCTGGTACTCCAGCTACAGAACTTCAATGGTAATCTGTGCTTACATATTTTTGAGCTTTCGGCTTGAAAGCCTGGCTACCAGCTCACTGTGTATGGTGCAATTTTAATCCGTTTTGTTGTGCAGTGATGAGGTAGACTCATTTACGTTTACTTGCTGGCACTTTAATTCAGCATCATTCACTTTATTTTCCACAAATAGTCTCAGTTGATCCTTCTGATTATTATCTATGTATTGACTTACTCAAAGTACGAACATGTTGACTGTCTAGATTTTTTATTCTGTAGCTCTGTCAGTTCAATTCCTTATTTTTTCTCTCTGATTCAGTAAAATTGCTAATTCTGGTGCTGCACTTACGAACTAAATTTTTCAATTTTTATTGGCTTCTGTTATCCTTCAAAGGATGAAAGAAATTCCATTTAATTGCTCAATTTTGGCATACACTATTGTGGACTGAGAACATACACTTCATACTGTCCTTCCAATAGTTCTGGCAGCATTTGCTGAAATAGCAAAATCATGGGTCAGAGACTTGGGAGTAAGCCACAATCCACATGGCACAGTAGCTGGAAATTCAGGTTGCCCATAATGCATGTTTCGTGTATGTGTGGTCTATTTAAAAATCATTAATTGATCCTGATGACATATGGCATAGGAGTGGGAAAGGCACAGAACAGCCAGTGTCATATCCACAAAGCTGGAAGGATGTTGCAGTGAATTTAAGGTGTTTTCATTGCATCATCTATAACTTTAATGAAAATGTTATGTGGGTTTTTTTTCCTAAAGTATATTTAATGTTTATAACTGCATGGAAAGAACTGCATAGATGTATATGCATGGTGGAGTAGTGATGCGTTTTAGTACTATTTTTTTATTTTAGATATTTCTCTTTTTTTTTTTTATGTCAGAAGAATTCTCACAATTAGATCTTTCACCACACTGATAACTGCCTTGCAGTTCTGATAAGATAATGGTCAAATGTCTCACATCGCTGTGCAGATAAATGCACTTTTTTTTAAGAGAATTATTACACTCCCTCCTTTTGTTGGAATGGGCCTATTTCTTCAATGTTTTCAGCCTTTAGGGTGTGCAATGTTTTAGTCCTTGCTTTCTTTCTCCAGCTTTTCAGTTTCAATCCATCTTTTAAACGAGAACAACTTCATCCATTGTTCTCCCTTCTCGCATTTTTCCCGTTAACACTGATTTGTTTTAATGTCAAGAGATACTGAAGATTTTCTGTTTATTACTGGTGAAATGGCTAGTCATCAGTTCATCCCGGGGGAGGAATCACATACACAAGTGGAAGGAAAGTATCACCTTTTAAAAGGAATTGATGATTGAAATTTTGATGAAATGTAGTAATGAAAGTGAGGATTACACCTACAATGACCTTCCTGAGAAATTTTGAAACTCCATATAAATCTCCTAATCCCACCTACAGCTCCTCTTTTATAACTACTACATGTTCTTATGTCACCTCCTCCTGTAACTTTGCCTGTGCTCTTGAAAAGTCTGTGTGATAGCTGAAAAAAAAGAGTGATCTCTTGTTGATGTGCAGTCTTTCCTCTAGCTGATAGTGAGTACTGGCACCGAAAAATTCTTCCAGAAGTGTTCATCGCTGGGCAGTACCCCATTGGCAAGTGACAGCAGAGCTGCAGCACAGGTGATAGAAAAGCCATCTAACTTAAGGTTTGCTGATGAACAGAAGTCTAAGAGCTTTGGATCCACAGAAGTGGCTGTGGCCAATTTCTCTTTCGTGATTTTCCTTTTTTCATTATTTTTGACATTTCAGAGATGAAGCTTTGTTATATAACACAAACCTATGTCAGTGGACCAGGGAGATAAGAATTCACTGAGATATAGAGCATAGAGACGAAGAAAATGTGTGAAAAATTGAAATGACAAGGGTGGGTTGATAGCTTGTTGCTATTGAGCTATAGTACCTTGGCTGGCGAATTAGGCAGTTGGAGACAGAGTAAAATAAAATATGTGCTGACTATGCCTAGAGAGAAAAAGCTGAAATATTTAAACCTCCCAAATCAGGACTTATAATAGATAGATAGACCAATTCAGCTTTAACATAGGAGTGCTACAGATAAAGCATGATATATAGTTGATGAAGTACCTTTTTCAACATGTTATACTGAGCTTGTACACTTCAGTAAATAAAATGAAATGTCAAAAGGATGTCCACACAACTACCAAATGAAATACAGCAATGTCTAATCAAATATGATCATACACAAGAAAACAATAGGAGAGACTAAACTTATTAAGAACTAGAAAAAAGTTTGTAAATAAGAACTTTTAATACTGTTTTCATTTAATCTGAGTTATTTTCTGCTAGTGTTAAACTCTCTCATATGAATTATTTCCGCTTACCCAAGCTACTCCCTCTTTTACATTGATTCGTCTTCCCATCAACTGAAGAATTAAAAGGGTCATGTCTTGGCACTTCCTCGGCAGTTCAAAGAGGGTTTGTTGCCTTGTATGTTAAAAACTTGAGCAAAGAACCTATATTTAGACCAGTATGATTTGCCCTGTCTCACATAATCAACCTGTTGTACAAGCCTCATTGGAAGAGGTGGTGATAGGGCCATCATTCCCCCTGCTTTTCCACCCTTTCAATCACACTCCAGATATTAATAAAATCCCAGCTGTGCTCCAAAGCATTTATTTTCTTCTACAAGCACAGGTCCTACAATTAGAAATGATCCCAGTAAAGACGGTTTCATCTGATGAGTTGAAAAAAGGCAAATCACAGTTCGAGTTATATCAATTGATTCTTAGGTATAATGAAATAAATTCAATCTAGCTCCTATCAAGTTTCTCTAACAGCCTTGTTCTTCCCATCAGACTATCCGCAAGGAATATGTCACATCAAAATGGCATACTGTCTGAAGCAGCCATATTCTAGCCTGCCAAACTCTGCACTTACATTCGCAAACTAATTTCATTGGACTTCAAGTCATTATATAATAATCTCACAGCATAAATGTCACCACAATGTGTTGGTAATAGATTGGGCTTCACTGGAATCTGTGATCCAAATCAGAATCTGATCTTTTTTCTTTTTTAGATGCATAGTATTGCACAGTGCTGAAGCTGAATAAATATTTAATTAAATAGTCCTTTCAAACATAGGAAGAATTGCATTGATTTTCCTCTGGGGAAAAAAAAAAACAACACAAAATGACCACTTTTTAAATGTATTTTATAAAACAAGTTCAAGTCTTCTATGTAAATGTTATTCCCAAAAGTCAGGAAATTTACTTTTCTGAAGTTTGTAACTAAAACCAAATCATGAGATAAAGTAGCTAATTTATCTAACAGTTTGATTAACCAATATCTAAAACAGAGTAAGGTTTGTTACAATTCTCTACAATCTAATTCTGAAAACGTCTGGTCTCATTTTACAGACATTATGTACTTAACATGTTAGTAATAGAAAGGCTGTCACATTTCCTTGTGCTGGTGACTTAACAAAAACAACTTCTCTGGGGTGTCGGATGAGCATAAGACTTGCAAATACCAATTTAAAAATAAAATGACAAAGTTTTATATATTGGATTTTAGTTTGTTCATTTAAGAGAACAATCTTGCAATTGAACCTGAGAAAGGGCCCTCTGTTACACTAAGCTGTGAATAAAACAACAAGCAACCAACCCCCAACAGCTTTCTGAAACTTCCAAATTTAATAAAAATCTGCTGGAATTGGAAAATTCAAATGTATTTTCTGTGGCCTGTATGTATTAGAGCACAGAGAAACAAACGTGAAATATTTCACCAAGAACTTGGTTAGCATGGCGTGAGAGAGTGCTCTGGATAAATATAGCATGCCTGGCTTCCTATTCTACGTGAGTGGGTACATTTACATACACAAATATTTCCTAGAAGGGTCCTCAACTTTTTATTTATTTACAGCTAATATTTGCTGCATATGCCCTTTTCGGAAGCAACTTTCTCTTCCAAAATCCTTTCTGAGTGTAAAAATACAGATTAATATCCTGCTATATTAGCACAGCTGTGACTACTGGTAAGCCAAATATATGATACAGGTCCTTTTTTTTTTCTTTTTTTTTTTTCCTCTACAATATACTTGGTGAAGCTATAAAGAAGCAGTTGTATTCCAACAAAAGAATTTTTAAATAACTATTTCTATTGCCAAAGAGAGGGACTCCTGTGAGAATAATGCTGAGCACTGAAACTTGTTTCGCATGACAAATATCACAAACAGTACAGACATCTCTTAATGATGCAGTCATATTGTTGGTGCTATCCAGAGGAAAAAAAAAAAAAAAGACGACAGCATAATATTATCCTGATCCTTTTGAAACCATGCAGATTGAATACACTGATTAATAAGTGTAAGCAGTAATTCCTGAAAATGAGCATTGTGCCTCTCTGGCTTTCTGAATGTTTGCTGCTATCTGATGGAGAAAAAGGGAAAGCCCAACAATGTTCTTTACAGTGGAACTTAATGTATGCAGCAAATAAAAATAGTTACACCAGAAGATTTATGCCACTCTGCCTGATGTGCCAACTTGGTTTGCCATTATATGTCATTGCTTTGCCTCTGGAACTGTTCCTCTGTTTCAGAGCTCATCCTACAGACCGAACAAATTTGAGGAAAATCGTTACTAGACTATCAGATCAGTGCCAATACCCACCTGCCATCACTCTGCTTCTGCATGTGACTAAAACCACATTGGACTGAAGTGAGTAATGTCCACTTGTTAGAGGCTAATGCAGCTGGCGTGACCATAATTATCCTGATAAATTCCCATCAGGCTAGCATTAACATGTTAGTGTACTAAATAGACCTACAGAGATCAATATGAAAACCTTAACAAACATATAGCTGCTACATTCCATTGTAGTATAGAGTAAAGATTCATCTGCTCTTAGTAATACAAATATTTATTGTCCTTTTTTCTTACAACAGTAAGGCACATTGATTGGATTAGTTGGAGATGTCATACAGTTTCCAGTATTGTAAATTTTTAAGGAAAGACTAGAAAGATTAATCAGCCTGTCAATATTGACACATTTATAGTTGGTATTGCCTGGAAGCGTGAAAGGAGACTTACTGAGATAGATCCCTTCGAGTTCTTTTTTTATTTTTTTTTATGATTCTAGGGCATTTGTTAAGTTAATTAGTTTCCTCATAATTTGAAACACAACACTGAAAAATATTTTAAAGCCATGATACAAGAGTGTATAAACAAAAAGTCTAAGAGATTAAGGAGCACATAGCTCAGTTTCAAAAGCGTTTTCTCATATCCAGGGACTACAGATTTTCAGTAGGACATGAGAAATGGAAAAGTAATTTCCCCGCCATTCAAATAAAAAAATGCATAAAATCCTTGCAGGGTTCCTACCGCCTGTGTAGGTAATGTAAGTGCAAGAGGGCAAAAAGACCTAATAGACTTTACACCTCTCCCATATAATCCACTCTCAAAAGCTAAGCAGAACATAACCCAAAGTAAGTTTATTGTAAGTAAATCTAAATGAGACATTTTTGGCTGTCAAAGGAATATAACCTTTCTTGAAATCGTAAATTCTTTCTCTGAAGTCTGCTTTTTTAAATCTGATACCCTAAAAAGCAGTTGTCTCTTAATATAAATTGTGGTCTTATTTTGTAAACAATATTGCTCAATAGTGAAGTATTTTTAAAACGTGATTTAGGAAACAATACAAACTACAGTGGCACATAATTCATCACAATTTTCTAAAGCAGTCTAGCAGACCCCTATGGGGAGGGAATCTTCCTGCAATAAAATTTCTTCACTTTTTTCTATGTCTTTTTCCTCATTTCTATACTGTAAGACCTGACGTCTGTCCTTATTGCTGTCTCCTTAACTTTTGAGTTTTGCATGCTGCCACAGGGAAATTCCATTCCAGGTGGTGCCCCTTTGTGCACAGTTCACGTTACATGATATGTAGAAGCTACGTACTTTGTTCCCGTAATTTCATTGCTGAAATAAAACCCCGCAAGGTTCTGCCTGAAGTATGGTTTTTTCCCATCGTGAGTAACACAGAACTATCATCTATAGCTAGTCACACAACTCCAGGTTTGGTCACCCCTGTGTTGCAATCAGCATGTTGCATTACATTTTCATGTAAATCAAGAACAGTAATTTGCCTGGAATATTTAATACAACCTAACAAGGATGCTGTGCTAATCTTCACAAAGACTGAGCTTGATCTTCATTTCTCTTTTCATTTAGTTTTTGAAGATCCACCTACTAATCTGTGATGGCTACCTGAAATAAATTTGACATCTAAAACACTCTGAGTATTTAATTTTTTATGAGGAGGTATGTTTAGCAATCCCATTTCTTAGATTTTCTGACAACATAACATTGAAAAAAGAACAATATGAGGAATTGCGTATAAGTATTTCAGTGCCTTGATAAGCCTTAAATATAGATGCAAATGTTTAGCAAAGTAAAGCGTCTTTCTTACTTCCTTTATACGCATCAGTCCACATTTTTCTCAATTAATATTCCTCCTTCTGTAGCTGTATCTCTGCCTCTGAGTGGTGCTTTCCTGGTGCACACACACATGCTACCAAGAAACAACATTGTCCACTGCTGTAACCTTGGCTGGCTCCATTGATTTTAGTAGCACAAGGCTGAGTTGTGTCCTCTGATGAGCTAACCCTTAGATCCTTACCTGTTTTTACTGCCATATGCCAGATAATTTTTTCTTTCCACTTTTATTTTTTGACAGTAGAGTCTGATTGACTTAATAGAAAAATAAGAACTAATTGCTTCAGTTTCATGCCTGAGGAATCTTTAATATGAGAACACTTTTATTAAAACAGTGGAACACGTTTAGCACACCCTCTCCTTCTGTTAGTAGCTCACGCTACCAAAATGGTAGTTGTTACTCCCACTTTAGAACACAGGTGCTTAACTACTATTTCATCTGAAAAAGAAAAAATTGAATGCCCTGTCATGGTTACTAGTTAGTGATGATAAAACTGGTAGAAATGCAAATCCTTGCAGTTATTTTGTTGGTTTTTTTCCCAGATTGCAAACAGTGACCACTAATATTGTTACAATTTGAAGGTGTTGCAGTTTGTCCTGCTAATGTAATAGAAACACAGTGTTGGTAAGATTTAGGGTTCAAAACTGAACCGCAGCAGAACTGAAAGGAAAAAAATTGTACAAGGCCCAGTTGTACCACTTGTAACTCAAACTGCAATCCAGATGGTGAGGAGGACAGACTTAAAGTTTTCTCTAGCTCTTCTCTTGCTTCATACACTTTTTCTCCTGTTCCATCACCCAATGATTTGTACAGGATATATGAACAAGGAATTGACTCAACGTCAATTGATATTTAGACTGGATACTTTTGTGAATCAAATTATAGAACTCCATCATTGATTTTTTGGGCCACAATGACTATAGATAAATTGGAATCACAAAATCATGGAATGGTTTGGGTTGGAAGGGACCTTAAAGATTGTCTGTGGGTCCTCAATTCAGGTTAGGTTAAATATTAGGACCAATTAATTGTATCAGAATAAAATGCATCTTAGTTTCATTATATGTAGAGAAAGGGTCTCATATTTATGTCTATTGTCTATTTTTTGTGAGAACAAGGTAGGAACTTTGTTCTTAATGAGGACCGGCAGCAACAATCACAGTCATGAAATGCTTTCTGGCCACTCAAAAGCATACAGAAAAGGACAGAAGTCTTTAGATATAAATGCTCATTGTTAAAAACCACTGGGAGCAGAGCAGGAAGACAAACATATCTTATTTAATGGTCCTTTGGGAGCAAACTTACTCATAGTAAGTTTATATAAATATCTTTTCTGTTTTCTTTACCCGATTCATTGGCACCCTAAGTATTTCACAACTCTTTTCTCATCAGTGTCTCAGAAGATGCCACAAATTCACCAAGTAATTTGTCTCAGATCTGTAACTGATTTGGAACTCATCCCATTTGAAAACTAAAGAACAACAAACTCAATTTTTTCTCTTGACTTAATAGAATGCAGTTTTCAAAGGTTGTGTTTATGCGTTTTTGACCAGACAAATTAGCCATTATATCTTCTTAAACAATTCATTAGTTACTAATGGCTGCAGTGACATCTGCTGATGACAGTGAAGCTGATCAAGCAATGCTTTCAGTGTTGTTAAATTAATCCGCTCATAAATTCCTGGGTTTGCAAAGACCATAGAGGAGCAGGCAGAGATTTACTCTTGAAAAATTATTTATTTATCCAGAGTTGAAACCTCCAACTGTTCTACCACAACTTGAATCCAGGAGCATACATGCATGTCAATTCTGCAGCCAGGAGCTAAAGGGGAAAGTCGTAGAGAATTTAATTTGTGTTGGCCACCTACATTTATGTCCTCCATTGATATCTGAGAAGCCACTCCTACCTTAACATATGTGGACACTGAGAGACAGGAAAAAGGGACAGTCTGTTTGGACCGTCGGCTCTTCTTGACATAGCAAGGACTCTGCTCAAGCATTGCAATCACCCAAAAGTCCAAAAGACACTAGCCACATCCATTCAGCTTTGTTAAATTGCTCCTATACTGATTTTTTAACCTACACAAGCAAATTCTTAAACCACAACAGAACCCTAGGTGAGAAATGTTGACTAATTCTCTAAAAGCTGGCCAGTACTGAGCCTTCCCTTCCAGAGAGGAGGGTGAGCAATCTGCTTGCATGACACATGCTGTCACCTCCAACCCAAACTGAGCTTGGGTACATCTGGGAAATGCCTAGTAGTGAGGCACCAGAAATGTGCAGGGCAGAGTGCTAGTCTTCAAACCCTAAGGAAGAGTTCTCTGACCCTGTTTAACTAAGAGAGGCATGAGTACCACTGGGAATGGTGTGATAAACCACTCAAGGTGTACGTGCTCATAAAATAGCCCTACCATTATAGACCTGGTCTCTGTTGTACTCCCAGGGTAGAAGCCAAGAGCAGGTCTGAGTGGTAATGCTGTCTTTCAGGATTCATAAAAGTTATTTCCTTGCCACTAGTGACAGATCTGATAAGAAAGAGTTATTAAGTTCCATTGCTTCTTAGAGTTCCAAGCCACCATACCATCTTATCCTTATCTAAAGGAGCACCTCTAAGTGATGGAAAAACAAGCTACTGAAAAAAATACTGGAAGGTGAGGGAAGACAGTTTTCTTGTAACGTGTAAATGTATATTTACATGTAAAAGCAACAGCTGCATCTTCTTGCTCCGTTTCCCAAGTTTATGCCATCTCCACTCCTCTAATAAAGCATTTTTTTTTTCTTTTTTTGGTTTGCACATGGCCTCAGAGTACTTGAGAGTGTCAAACTTCTGACTGTAAAGGGTACTGGGAGAGAATATGTTTAGTTTCCTTTTGCTTCAAGTTGGTTAAGTTATGTTTCAGGAGAGAAATGAGACATACTGAAAGCAGCCCTTTTGCTGCCATTAACCAGCTGGCAGAAGGGCTATAGATAGATTACAGACCCATGTGAAGATTTTTTGAGCATCCTGAAAGGATAGCACATGATTTACCATGTCCAGCAAAGGCACAATGGACCAAATATAGCTTTTAGGTATATCTAAGCAAACCAACTACTTCTGGGTTTATTTATACTAGGATTACTTCATTCCTAACTGGTAAAATAGAATCATATGCCTTCAAATTATCAGAAGGATAAAACTGTCTTTGTCCCCTCTGTTAATAAGGAGCCTTTGCATTTTCAAGATGATAATCCAGAATATGCTATTATGGGAACTTTTTATTGCAGCAACATTTTTTATATATGTGAGCAATTAGGCTGTGTGCCTACTTCCAAGAATTTGTTCACATGCAAATATAGGGATGAAAATGAAGCACACTTACAGACCCAGATCCTGACATCTGCCCTGCACAAGCAGTACGTGATGCTTGCATGCTTCAGTTTGGCAAATCTCACTTCTTGTCTTCTATAAATTGAACCTCATGCCAAAATGTCTGTGATCTCAATGATTTGGCTCTCGTCATACAGTCATTATCACTTCAAACATTCATAATTTTTAAATAATTTTACTGAAGTCTAAAAAAGATTTCAATACAATTTTATTTTAAGGTGCTTTACTGAAATAAAATGTCAGTGGTGAAGTCTAATATCTACATTAGAAAAAACTTAGGTGAAAGATCTTGATAAAACCCTGTTTTAGCATTTCCATGAACTGAGGATTTTTTCCTTGAAAGTACTTTCGAAAAGTAAATTTTTGTTTTCAGGTAGAAATTCATGAGCATCTGGAATTTTCAGTATTTTTAAACATTTTTCAACCTATGTAAATTCTCATAAAATAGAAGACCATTTCCCATTCAGCTGAATTACAAAGTATTCATAGGATAATTCCACTAAGAAAATGATTGAAAACACAGTAAGTGACCTCAGAGAATCACTCAACATACTGAATTTCCTCTTGATATAGCAGAGAGCAATTAGATTTTTAGAAGAAGAAAGAAAATATCTATTACCTGTTCATGCTGCTAATGGTCACATCTGCAATCCAATGCATTTAAACAGTTCCTAGTGATTTAATAATTGCCATTCTCTTACAAAAATAACAATTTTCTCATACCCCTACAATACGGAAGTAGTTTTCTAGTGTGAATGTCTGCATCTGCAATTATTCATATTCAGTGACTTGAATTTTTATAAAAGGTTTTTCTGGCAAATCACTTTAACTCAGTTTGTAATCCTGCTTTGCAATTTAAAAGTTGAATGAATGTTTCTAGACTCCATATATAACATGGGAACTATAATAGGAATGATTTCCCGGCCCACTGAATTTACGAGTAGACCTTTCCTTTGCTTGTCTGCATCTGAACTCCTAGTCCACAATGCTGGATTAACCTTTCTTCATGAAAATAGCTCTTGTATGGAGACAGCTTTCGCAAACAAGGGAGTGCCACACATCCCTGTGGCAACCTATTACATATACGACAGTGTTTCCAAACTACCACTTCTTTGTGCCTTCTTTGAAGTTAGAACAATACCAAGTGACTTAGCTCCACAATAGCTAATCTTGTATTTTCTTTCCATATTTTGGCAAAAAGAAACTGCATTATCCTGTTCGCAGCTCAAGTACAGGCATGAGGGCAAATCTTTAATTGCAGACACAGCTGTTGCATCGCTCATAAAACACTTTTTCACAGAAATGTCTACACAAGTGGGATTTTACTGTGGCCACATAATACACTTCACTTAAAGAAAGGTCACAAAAGTCGTTATTTTTTGTATCTGGGTGAAGATGGTAGAAAATAGCTGACTTAATGATGATGAAAGAAATACATCATGGTAGGTATTCTACTCGTTTCACTTGATCCAGTATCCAAATAATCCTATTCTGAACCTATTTTTGTCCTGATTAACTCATTATTTTAAAATTCAGTAGTCTCATTTTGCCTAAAATCCCACTCGTCTTGCTCTCAGTTCCAGATTCCTAATTCCACATCCCATTCGTGAACTAGAGTTACTATTATCATGTGTTCAGTCCTGCAGATTCTGTAACGGTGGAAAACCGGTATCAGGAAGAGTTTCTGATCTCCCTCTCCCACAGACGGTAACGCTTCATTAACTTCTGTATATGCCTTGCTGAAATGTCACTTGGGATAAGATTGCCCACTGCTCTTTGCCCAAGTGCGCTGCAAGGCCAGCGTTTGGCTCAGTAGCATTCCAGCACAGGAGGAGGCTCTGGGCTTGCCTACGCAGCAGTATTTGTGGCTGTTTAAGGGCAAAATCATCCTGTTAGATTTGTGCACTGATCTAGACAGATAGACAGAGCCAGTGGTACTGAGGCGGTCTCCATCTCGGCGCGGTCCCTAAGGCCCTCGGTAGCTGAGCAAGGTCAAACCGGCAAACTGAAACTGTGTCAGGATCAGGTTTAAAGCTATCCCTAAGGCACAAGCTTCATCCATCTCTTCCATCCACTGAAAAAGTGGGTGAAACTCATACAGGATGTTGCTGAGGCATGCTTGGGAGAAAGGGAGCACGTGAGAAAAGGGCATTTGCTTTTGTATCGTTGAAGTTTGAAACGTTTCAGTATTTCCTGTGCTATTAAAGAAGATAAGCAGAAATGCTTACTGTTACATTAATGCTAATCATATGTTTCCTTTTGGTTCTGTTGAGCTTTAGATGATTTTTATAATACCTGAAGTAATACAGTATGAGATATTTGATTATATTTTAAGATTATAGTATTTATAATACTTTATACAAACACACAGCTCTCGCATTTATGTTTTAATGTCTAGATATCATACCAAACTAGTTATAACACATGCAGCATTCTGGAACAGTTCTTGGTCCTGTGCTATTTAAGGAGAAAAAAAAAAATAAACCCATCACAAGTAAGGAGGAGAAAGTGTCACTGGTGCAGAATGAGCTGGATCCCTTGCTAAGCTGGGCATAAGCAAACAACGGGTGCCTGAACGTGTGAAAATGCAGCGTTCAGGGACGTGAAAATTTTGGAAATGCTTTGGAATCATGCTGAGTAACTATCTGAACATGAGCTTATTGACCGATCTCCAGACCACAGATGTCTTTAAATGAGTAAACAACAGAGCTGGAGTGAGAGTATAATTAATATTCACATTTGATCAGGGTGTATGATAGAAAAACAAGATTTATTTTATGATAACCTGTAGGATTCACATGGACAACAGATACCTGGTAAATAGTTAATTTCTCAGTCTAGTTGGCAAAAGAACTGAAAGTTGAAGCAAAACAATTTTAGAAGTTTTTATGCCTCTTTCTTAACAAGAGCTTTATTAGCAGAGCTTACTGATGACTGTGATGCATTTTCTCTCCTTAACATTTTGCAAGTAAGGACTGGTAGATTACTTCATAAAATTTGGGTTGTATTTCAGACATAAATTGAGAGAGGGCTTATAGACTCAGCTTTATAGGAAACCAGAACAAATGATTAGTCAACGCTCCTGTTCTTATAGCATGAATTTTAGAATCTAAAGCTTCTTCCATTGCAATCAACAGGAAGTGCCCCAGAGACTCTAGTAAGCACAAGGTGAGGCACCATGGCTTGCTGATATTTGTGCTAAAANTGGCCAAAGCTAGGAAAAGTGTGGTGGTTTTTTTTGCTTTTTTTTTTTTTTTTTTTTTTTTTTTTTTTTGGGGGGGTGGTGTGGGGAGGGAAATAAACAAAAAAAAAGAGCTAAATTCTACCGGTATAAATTGGCCTGTTGACTTTAATGGAGCTCTACCAAATTATACCTATGGATGATTTTGGCCTGCAAGTCTTAAACTGTGGGATAAAACAGGAACTCTCAAAAGGTAGAGGTAAACAAAATCATTTTTAGTCAGTAATTAGTCTTCTAAACTTCAAGAACCTTAATGAGCTGCAAGCAACTGAACTTCCTTCATTTCAATGCGTTGCTCCTCATGTTTCATGCTACTTTATTAGATTAGCTTGCAAATTAGCTTACATTAATGAAAAATGATTAAACTTAAACCAATGGAAATTAAATGGCTTAACTGTAAAGGCATTTGAAATTGCTTTTAAAATTAACAATGGGTTTATTCACTGATCTTTCCGTGCCTAAAGTTTAGCAACAACTTCTTTCTGTGGATGGATTGTGTCTACAAAGCAGCTAAGGGCGCCTTTGTGAAGTGACATCTCAAGTCTCTTGTCTTCAGGCTTTTCCCTGCAAACTCTTCATTGTTCAAAGCAGGCTTGGAAATGTTTAAGCAGCGCAGTATAGCAATGGCAAAATGTACATTGCTACACTATGACTGACTCAGACCCAGGCAGCTGACAAACAATTTTCTCTGTGTATGTGATGCATGTCTGCTTATAATAGTAACTCAGAGGATAATTTCAGAAGAAATTATGCATGTGTATTTTATGTCTGTGTACTTCATGCAATTTGTTTGGTGATATGCTAAAAAAGGTAGAATTCAACTTTATTTGAATGAGTGTGTTTGGATCCCTTTAGTAAATCACATTATTCTTACATGGAAAAAATAAACAGTATTGAATAGTGTGCTTTTAGCATGCACTGGAAACACAGCTGAAAATGTTGGAGTTTGTTTTTCTTACATATTTTGAAATTTTTCAATTCTAAGTACCTCCACCTGTTACTAGTAAAACATCCCAGATAAATTGAAGCTTAATTTAATTTATGGTATGGAAGGACCACACATTCATTCTTCAGCTGATTTATAGGACCTCAATATAAAATTGAAACACAAGATGTCTGCTGAAATCACTGAGCTTCCACAAGGAAGTAAACCAAAAAGTGATGTCCCTATATCCCACACATGCACAGCAAACCCCAAACATGTAGGGATGAAAAAGATGGGACACAAGCTGGGGGGAGCTCACAGGCTCCTTGCAGTTAAGGAAATTTCACAGTGGCTCCCTGGACCCAGGTGTGCTTTGGATGAATAGCTTATTCAATGCCTGCAAGGAAGGAGGCTGGTGGAACAGCTGTGGAGGGACTGGGGAGGAAGGGACCAGTTCCCCCTAGTATTGGCACCCTTGAGACCCCAAAGAACCAACCTAGCCCTCTGGTTTCAGCAGTCTCTTAAGGGCTTCAGTGGATATCATATGAAATTATTCCTTTGTTGAAAGCTAGGCCCTTCCATTACTAGACACTAAAAAGAAAGATTAAGTAAAATCTGAGCAATGCCTTATGGTGCTCTTCTCTAAGGGAGTGAATTTCATCCAGACTAAAACATAACCGATGAATACCAAGTCTTTAATGAACAAGCATACAAAGAAAGTTTTTAGAATTTTGTGTTCTAATTTACTATTTTTTACTCTTTGGAAATAAATGGTCTACAAAAAAACCAATGTGTTTTGAAAACACAGTATTATAGAAAAAAAGTACAAAGTTTGAACAATGATTAAAGAAAGAATTATGCTTTTATAAACCATCTAGATTTCATAAGACTTTAAAGATATTGATTTCATTATCTCTGTGGTCTAGAATATTGTATTTTTGTTCCCTTGAATAGCCAGGAAAAGAAGATATGAACTATGAGAATTGTTAAAGCTACAAAAAGTCTCTTTGTATTTTCTTTTGAGGGTAAAGGTAATTTGTTAAGAAACCTCCTTGACAGGATGATGAAGCATAGTTCTTTTGTTTCTTTCCCCACAGTACATAGCCATAAGAGTCAAAAGAAAGCTAGGCTTACTGTAACACATTGACTGACAATTAGATTTAAAAAAGAAAAAAAAAGGCATCAAAACCCAACAACCTAGGAAATCAGATCTTATAATGGTACCTAATGGGATTCTGAAATAAAGTCTACTGTTCTCAGGTATCATCAGGTATTGAAACTAAAAGAAAAGCACAGAAACTCAATTATTGCCAAAACTGGCTCTTAAAGGATGCTGTCACAAGTAGAAATTTCTTTGGCTCCACAGTTGTATAGAAAATTTTAGATTTCCTGTATCATTATAGATTATTATGCCTCAGAAAATTAATAAGTGTGTTTCAAATGTTTGGCATACTCCACACATCAAAGGCTTCAGAATTTTATTCTGTGCTTTTAAAATATAGCTGATAATGAAATTAAGCAGCTGAACAGAAAGAATTTATTTGATTCAGCCTTACACTAAAAATCGTGAGGGGTATTGGCTTGGTAACTGATACTGCATGGAGGCAAGAGCTTTCCAAAAGCTGTGAGGCCATCACAGCTCTCATTATTTAAAATAGATTCAGTTCTTCTACTTAAATTTCTAATCATGGTCTCACTTCCCTGCTCCCCACCACTGACGTCATGGGCTGTAGGTAAAGCGGAATGATATTTTAGAGTGCTTTTAGTCTTTCAAGATGAGGTTAGATGGCTATTTTAAGTGTTCCATGTGAAAATTATTTAATCTTTTTTTCTGAAATTATGCCTTGCCTCTATTCTGCACAGAATTTCATTCATTGGAAGAATAGTGATGGCAAAGTTTCAACTATTTTTATCTCTTAAAAACCTAATTGGTAACTTGGTCCATAACTAACTGCTCCAAAATAAATATGAACTTAACTGCACAACACAGAATAAAACCAAATTTCCTCTAATAGCGACCTTAATGCACAGGGACTGTTTTTCAGTGTTCAGAAAGTTACCTGAAGTTTTCAAAAATGCAAGGTAATAGTACCATATTAAATGGTGTTACTTTATGTGAAAATATACAACATAATTATGAGAGATGATGAAAATGTTTGGTTTTCCCTGTGACAAAAGAACCTTACAAGTTCTAATATTTTAAGTTTTAATATTTTAAATTTGAAGACAAAGTCAAAACTTGCTCTGTAAAGCAGATGCTCTCAGAAATGATTCAGTTCAATGAAACACTGTTTCCACTGTTGACGGAAAACTTTCTGCCAGCCTTATTAAAAATGCAGTCAGTACCTGGCTTCATGACTGAATGCTTTGAAATAAATCATTGGCCATTGACTGGAGTGTTCACTTGCGTAGCAGTTTCATACTTAGTATTTTGAGAGTGTTTCATCTTCATATAGCTCCCAGAGATAACAGAAGTTAATACATCCCCTTCCACAGAACTGCTGGGAGTTAGGGAAATATTATCCCCATTATATGGATAAAAGTGGTAAAGGTAAGGATTACAATTCACAAAGGAGTAGAATAAGGTGCTTAAGACCAGATGACGTTTAGGCAGCCAGGTGCTGAGCAGCTGAGCATTTCTGTTTGCCCAGCATACAGTGCACGATTAGCCCTAGCAAAAGGTAGCCTAACGAGATCAATCTCGCTTTGCGCCCAACAACTTTGTGAGAGCTTGCTCTCTTTGGAAACATAATTCCCACTGCTTTTCTTGGGACAGTGCAGACTCCCAAATATAGTTACAGGTTAGTGCTAACTAATATTGCTTAAAAATGAGTGTGAGCGTTGTTTGTATTTGAAACTCTAGCTTAGATGGTTATATTAGGAGTTAAGGCTTCCAAGGACACTTCAGAGCTGCCCAAAGCTTTCTATCAGCTAGAAAAATAGCTTGAAGTCTGGGTGTCTAAAGAGAGATGGTTTAAAGATGTTCTTATATAATCTAGCCCTTCATCATAGAAGTACTTTGGAAAATTCTATTCAGTAAATTCAATCCACTTAATTTTCAAGCCTTTATAAAAATGTCCCAAAGATTTTATGAATGCATTTGTAGATTTATTTTTCTAGGTGCTTCTCCTTCACTTTGTTTCCCCTTTAAATATCACTGGGCTTATAAATATCTACTGTTTCACTCAATGTAGACATATTAAAGATCTATCTGTGTTTACAATTAATCATAATGTTTACATGTTTTCCTGATAAGAATAGAGTCTTTCTGTCTGTGAGCGTGGCTTAAGTGAGGCAAAAATTATTAATGAACGTACATCTGCCTTAGTGAGTGCATGGAGTAAGTTCCTAAGGAACACTAAATGTCTTCAGCTCTGGTTCACAGACTTTATTCCTGAAACTCAAGGAAAGCTGCCAGAAAGAGTTCATTTATCAGACACCTGCAGTCCACAAGTGAACTTCAGTTAGTTGAATCATGAAGAGGGAGCTGCACTCCCAGATGCTAAATTTCACTAGCTTAAGTTGTTATTTTATCCTGCTGCCTTACAACCTTTCTTCTGCTGCCTCTCATCAACACATGCAATGATTCAGATTTTCCTATCATTGCACTCCCTTAAATGAACATATACTTACCTACAGGGCTGGCATAAAGAAGAGATGGATCAAGGCTGTTTCTGCAGAAGACAGCAATCATATTATACCCCTCTTTTTCAGTTTAGCAAAGCAAAGGAGGATAAAGAACACTTGAATCTTCTTCAGGGGCGTCTCAGCTGGAGTACAGCTGCCTTCATCAACCTTTCTCACAATACATATGCAGCACCTGGCACAAAAGTCATGCCGCAGATGGAAATGAATCTCACTAAACAATGTTCTGTGTTTGGCTTTCTTGGTGCATGGACTGCCCCTTAGTAGATATAGGCAATTAAATAAATTAGAGGAGCCACACAGTCAGGGAGAGACTTGCATCTTCTTTGTAAACATCCCTCCTGGCTGCACATGATAAATCTGGCTGGAACTGAGAACTCAGCCCATTAGTTTGAATATAGATGGGCATTCCTTCCCTTTTTCTCTCATCTGAGACATACATTTCTGATGTGTCTACAAGGAAGGGATTGTACTCAAACTTCCTTCTCTTATTTTCCAAAGGTGTTTGGAAAGCTGGCTGCGAACATGCCAATCGAGCGGCATGTGCTTGGAGGACAAAGCGGAGGAGAATCCCAATGTGACGCTGCCGGGACCTGCACACGGACAGCTTGAGCCGGCCAAAGGGAGAGGCTGTAAATCATACTCAGAAGGAGATTGATGGTGTTTGTGGAACATGCTATCAGGGTGCCAAAGAGGTGTTTGTTCCTGAGGCTTAAGAATTATTTTTGTGGAAGGCTTTTATCATTAAAGTTGATGATGTGCCTACAACCAAGAAAATAAAAGAGCAATGCTTGCAACAGCGGAGTGATTTGTATTCTTTTGCATGACAAAAACTTTCATCATCCATCCCTTTGACAGTTATGATTTGTTAAAGTTTTCTCCAGGGTGTTTGTAACAAAGATTTGAATTTATCGTTATGTGATTTGCATCTTTATTTCCACCATGTATGAAATCTGTAATATTTAGCAGATCTAGCTCATAGTTCATACCTAATTTACATACAGTGGAGACCTCTTAAACATGTAGCCTTTGTGTATAATAAATTCATTCATCGTAAGAGGCTGCTTTGCTTTATGAGGTGTTAATTAAAGTTGTTCTCAATGTAAGATAATGTAGGCAAAAAAACTGGTATGCAGTAGTCCTATTAATTAAACAACTTAATTTAGAGTTACTTATGTATTGCACCATTAATATTTTTATATTTGCTGAACAATTATTGAGAAATCATAAAAAGTGAATAAGCACATAAACAGATAAAATTAGACACCTGTTTGTGAGTACATGTTTTGCATACGCACATTGTTGATACCTCAGCAATATATTTCCAAATAATGATAAGAACAAAGGAGGATTAAGTAAATGCTTATTTTCTGTTCTTATAGATTTTTTGTATCTCAGTTTATGTTATTTTGTTATGCTCATGTATGTGAAGAGTAATATATGGATAATCAGTATCTTCTGCAACAACTACTGTCTAAATGTACGTTAAACGTGGGAAAGTCAACGTTAGTGTAAAAGACTACTTTATTATACAATCAGATATCCATTGTGGTGGGTCATGGTGTTGTTTATTTTATGTACACACTTACTAATGTGTTTGCAGGTCTGACTAAAAGTATACAGCATAATAAAAAATCAAGAAGGATATGGCATGTTCCAGTGTAAGTAACTTCAATAGCCTTCACCCATTCCCCAGAGTTTATACATGGTAACACATTAATCATAGTCACTGTGATATTTAATAACTTAAAACTGTGTAAAAATCCAAAATAATTGGGCAAATTGTTACTTCATTACTGCCATTTACTAAACTCAAAATGTACGGATATCTCAATTGTACTTTTCAAAGCTCAGAAACCTCATGCTGAATGAATGTTGGGTCAAATGGCTGAGCTGAAGTTCATAGGAGACTTTCCACTGACAAAGGTGTCAGCAGGATTTTAGCCTGTCATTTTACCGGTAGCTGTCTAGACTAACCTCACCCTCCAAAATGTTCTAAATCCTGTAGGACTGAAACTGAACTTTCCAGAAACCTAGCTGCAGCTCTGAAGCCTACTTGTTCTCCTTACTGAAGTTATGCTTCATATTTACGGACTTCCATGAAACTGGGTTTTAGAGTGTGACAGGATGAATACCCATAACACAGCAAATGTGTAAGATAACATTCATCATCTTATACATAATAAGATATGTGTACGTCTAGCAGTTGCAATGTGAAGTAAAACAAGCTTGCTCAAATCACTCTGGTTGGGAGAGAAGGCAAGTACTACCTTATTAAACCAAGCCAGATTACTCCATAATGCAGCTTCATTTTCCCTTAACACATACAACAATTCTTTGTTAATACCACTGAAAACTGTCATTCAGAGGACAGAAGAACTGATTAGACATATATTAAAGTAGTAACCCTGAGCCAAATGTTGCATCCCATCATGTTCAACATTGCAAAAATACAAAATATAGCCTAAGCTTGCTAGTACAAGGAATTAGACACACGCACAACATAATGCATATAAACGCACCATGAGGTGATTACTCATCTATTTTACACAGATCTCTCTGTAAGATAAAGATCAAAATTGCTAAATGCTACGAAATAATAATATTTTTCTGAGCATCAGAAAGCGTCAAAGGACAAACTGATTTAGGAAATTGTTCCTTTCTAGAGCCTGCTGATATCTCTCAGCATTTTCACAATGTTTAAACATCTGGAGCAGTAAAGATTTTAATTTGAAAAAACTTGGTGGGATGCAGTACTGTGGTTATTTCAATTCATATCCATCTTCCTATCAGCCTATAGCACACTATAAAAAAATTAAAATATTTAACATGGTGAGTCTTTGACATAATCTCCAAGATCCAGTAAAGTTTCTGTTCAGAGGACAGAAAAAGTCATTGAATATGCATTGTGTCTGATTCCCTACAAATACTACACCACATAAGCACCATCAGCTGATTAAAAGGTTTTCCAGGGAAAACTGAAAGCACAGCAAAGAAGCACTTTTCTTTGTAAAATAGTTCAGATTGTCTCAAACACTTGAAAAAATGAAATTCAATTTGTGAAAATACTTAAGCTGCATTTCATCATAAATAAAATCTTGAACTAGAGTGGTGATAAATATATGCATATAATGATAAGTACACTACTGTATTTTTCACCATGACATTCAAGATTTTATATTCAAATAAACATAATTCTTCTCATACATTCTTTTTCACTTCAGGTTCATTCCACAAATATTTAGATATTACTACGTCACTTTCAGCCTCCACATAGTAACTGCAAATACTTAACTTTCTCTTTAAAAAATCTAAGTAACAACAATATGAAGTGCAATGGTAAAATTAGTTCAGTTTTGCTCATTCAGAGAAATGCTGTCATTTCACTTCTCACTTTCTCTTCAAATCAAATATTTTCCTGGTACAAGGGAAGCATATTCCTTGGATTCTTAAGAACCTGGGTAACTTTTGTTTATCTCAAATATTACTTGAGTATTAGTTGAATACAGTGCTTTACTCACACCAAAGCTTTCTTGCCAAGAAAATCTTCTTTTACAGGATATATACAGAAATTACTTTACCAACTGCTGAATCCCATGTATGTCTGCAGAAGATTACACCTTCCTTACCCACTTGCTACAGCTGAGGATTAGGGCCACAGAAAGAGCATCACAACTGTCCTCTAGGGCACTATTTTTACAGGCACCTGTTTCAGCTCCAGGATCGCAAGTTCTTGGATGGGAAAGAGAGCAGGATGCCACCTACCAATTCAGCCACCCATTTTGTCAAAGAGAAGCATTTGGCTTGTTTCTCTGTTCTCTCCTCATCTCCTTTCCAACATCTTTTCCCTTCTGGTGTCTTCAGCCTGGCTTTTAAAAGTGTGGATAGAAAACAGGTAACAGTTTATGCATTAAAATATGAATTACATACAAAATAAAAAGAGTGACTGTGAAACTAGGTTTCTGAAGCTTTCTGCTAAATATTAGTATTTTCCCACAAGTGGAAAAAAAATGTTTGAAGTATTCCACGGTCACCCCTGCTAAGAACGTTTTCTGTTTTTAACTGCTCATGAACTTGTTGATTTCATAGATAACTTGAAAAAACTGACCAGTTGTTAAGAATTTCTGAAATATATTCTCTTTTAGTATGAGTTATATTTTCATGTGTGAAAGTAATAAATTATCCCAACCAGGTGTCAAATTGTTCATAAGATTTTTGATTCAAAGTTATAGATTACTTGGACATCCCATAATTCTTAATTTCAAACCACAGTTTTAATATTTAACTTCTGCTCTCAAAATACTTACTAATAATTAATTTGTCTGGGGTGAAACTTTTCCCCAATTCATCTCCTCCATCTGCTTGCACATACTGTGAAATTATAATCAGCTGTAATTTGTGACAGAGACGTGCCAAACATTTCTAAAACAATTTGGAAAGTGGCAGACTGTAATTCTTGCCAACTTGCACTCCATGCAGATGCTACTTGTTCTTCTCACTTTCCTCACCAAAGCTGAGTTTAAAAAAGAAATCTTGAAGTTCTGTTAAAGCAATATTTGTGGAAACCACTTCATACTATTTTGCTCTCCTCCTGAGTTGTAAGAATTTAGGAACTGAGTCCAAAGCTCATGGGAATCCGTGGAAAAACTCCTGTTGATGTGGCTGGAGTCAGCTTAGATGTTACATAGTTCTTCCCAGTTTCCAGCTGAATCCACTAATTACAGGCACAAAACAGACAGTATATCTCCTCGGAGCTCACTTATTTATTCATTCACTTCAAACTCACGGGGTTAAAGATGGATTTACAAATATTGATGACTATTACTCGTAAGGTAAATAACTAAAATTTGTTTGGTAGTAAAATGAATGCAATGGATGTTTGCAACAGGGTAACTAGCAATTATTTCCTATTCCTACTCCTAATTTGTCTTGAATTTAAAAACAAAATACACACCTTCGTTAAGGGAAGTAGATTATGAAAAGATTAAACAAGTGATTAAACAAGATCATCAAACAGCAATGAGACTTGTGGATTAGAGAAACTATGTCAAATTCCTCTCATGTGATCACATTATTTTGAAGTTTCCAGCTCAGAAAAACGTAGATTGCTTGAGGTCACCAGTTTGAAATTACTTTAAACTATAGAGTTGTGAAGGGTGAGCAACTTCAGTAGTTAATCAGCTTGTTTCAGAGCCCAAAGCTTGCAAACTCTGATTCATGCACATCGATTATTGCGAGACTGGAACTCAAGTCTTCTAAGCGATCAGCGTAACAGACCATTCACAGGTTTGAGATGGTTACACTCCTTGTAGCACAACATGTGACACGGAAGTTCCACTTTATGACAGCCTTGGAGACAGTAAAACATAGATCCTAAAAAACAGCATGTAGAATGAGTCCTAATTTTTTTTCCACAAGCAGAGTTTCTGAAATTATGTTCTTATTTGGAAAATAAAATGGATTTTAAGTTTTTTTGGAGGGTTATGCATGTATAAAATAGGAAAAATCTGAAATAAAACATAGCTTCAAAATGAAAAAAAAAAAAACGAAACCTTATCTAGCATTTCTCTTTGGTTAGAACTACATGTTCAGCTAGATGATGTTTTCTCAAACTTCTACATTAAACTGGACTTTATACTTTATAATTCCAAGAAAAATTCATATCTAAGGTTACCAAAGGAAAACATCCAGAGTCCTAGATGGAAAGGAAACTGCTGGATGCTGTAAATAGACCTGTTCCTTCGCGGTCTCCGTCAGCCCCAGGAAGCTGTGCCGGCTGGGAGCAGGGTCGGGGTGCGGGAGGAGCTGCTGCTCAGCCATTTCCGCACAGCTGTGGTGGCAATAGCCCCATTTTCATGTGCGTTTTCGCCCTGCCTGCCTCTTCTGGCCGGCCGCACTGCTGCTTCCATCTCTTTTTTTTTGCTGCAGCAGAGGAGGCCAGTGCTGCATCTTCAGGGCCCAATATTTATTGGGTTTTACCTCGGCTGCCGAGAAGGCTTATCTCAGCTCTCTCATGCATTAAAAGCAAAAAGGAACTCTATCTCTCGTTACTATTGTCACTTCTGTTTGCTTTTAGGGTAACAAACTGCATACATTTCAAGTCATTAATTGTATGTGGAGCAAATTGTTTCTGCTATATTGGGAAACTTTATTTATTCAAGATGTGCACAGTCTTTTCAAGGTAAAGCTCACATCTATAGAAAAAATGATCTCAGACTTAGATGTGTGCTTAAGGACCCTTCCAAAATGAGGATTTAATGTACTAACAATGCATTTAGATATGACATTTACTTCCATTTTATAAGGCTGTACAGTTATTTGAACTAGAGGCACACATATAAGAAACGAATAAATGGAGATTATAGGAGGAAAGCTGGTATATGAGGTTCTTTCTGCCAAGCAATTTAGCTATAGGACAGCACAAGCTTGCTAGCATTTTTCAGAATTATTTTCCCTCTAAACTCCGTGGACTATGTGGTAGAGTGGATAAGGGAAAAGTAGCATTAATACCATATAGCATGCCTTTCAGTTGCCAGTAATCAGATATGCCATTTTTTTCATCATACGTATAAAAACAAAGATTGTACAAGGAGTACAAGGATGCTGTGTTTATCAGCAGAGATGGCAAATACAACTGAAGCAAATATTTTGGAAAAATAGTATGGCTACAAAAGCAGCATGAGAGGTGAAGCAAGTGAAACCAGTTCCATTTCTTTGTTTAATGAAGTGTTTATAAAATATACCTAAAATATATTATTTGCTTAAATTTATTCATTTTTTCTAGTTGATTTACTCTTCCTTTCAGATTTTTAAGCCCAGACCACCTTTGTCTTGTGAAGACTAAATCTTTATGTGTAGGTGAAAATGGATGTCCTTAAGAATCATGTGTACCACGCCTCTCATTTCTAAAGCTATAATTTTTTTTTATTTTCTTAAAACAAATTGAAAATTCTTATCTGAGTCAAAAATAGTCACTGATTTATCACTGGACGTCAGAGGATTTAACTGGATACAAACCCAGTCAAACTGAAACCCAGTTCTTTAAGATCTCGAGATAGATATATATTATAATGAATAACTGAGTTTATATTAAGAACCAGGGCTTTATCTTCTAGTTTCTGAAACTTTAATTTTGTATTTACAGGCCTTTCCGTAATACTGCAAGGGTTAGACTGTACTTCATGTTGGTAAATGAAAGATGCTTCTCACATGACTCCAGGATGTGGAGCTGTTAAATTCAGAAGTGTACTGCAAGGCTGCAGTACTACATTCACTTAACTGCATTAAGTTAACTGGACTGCAAAAGCCAACTGTCTCACAGGAAAAATGATTGTCACACTAGTGGCATCAATCAGCTTGTTCTCTATTCTAATGCTTTTAAAATACACTTATATTTCTTATCAAAAGATTTTTCTTGTAGTTTTCCACACCCAAAAATATCAACCATATCTATACATTTCAGTCCAGTATTAGTTTTATACCAGATTAAATAAAGCAAGAAAATAAGAGTAATGTCTTACTGAGACAGCATGATGCTCTTGTCCTTTAACAACTTCACCAGATCGGAAAACAAAATGAATATGACTTTCAGGCATAGAAAACAAATGCACCGTACTTCCATAGCCTTATGCATCACCTTCACTGGTGTTACTGGGCCACCCGATGACCCCTTTTTTGTATTTGACTTGCATAAATGTATCAGCTGTTTTTAAAATAACTGATATATTATTAAACAGATTCACGGGTTTTTAGTAATTATATTGTCAGGGAAAAGAAAAGCAATGTTTTATGGCACAATGTAGTGCTCGTCTTCTGGTGCGAGCGAGTCTTACAGCTTGTGAAGAGAAGGTTCAAAGCTTTCAAATTCTGGACTGCCGTTCTACCAATACTGCTACCGCTGTCCGTACAGTTAATGAAATTTAAGAAATTCCCCTTTACAGTTTCTGTCAAAGAATAACTTACGAGAGCGCCGGCACGGCTCTTAGGGCTCTGCAGGAGGGAAGTGCCAGCTGTTTTGCCCACACCTGCTCTGTGGTAGCTCTGTGCTGGGCAGCAGCAGAACATTTAGTTCGGTGTAAGAGAACTGTGACTTCCTTGTGACATGCCAGAGTGGGAGATTGGGACGGAAATGCAAAGAGAATAAACCCAGCATTTAAATTAATTATTAGAACAACCTGTCTCTGATGTGTGAGTTAAAATACTGAGCCAAATCCCAATCTCGCATGCCCTGGTGTAAATCCAGAGTAAATCCATTATATTCAATTTATACTAAGATAAAAGTCTCAACGCTAAAACTTTCAAACACGAATTTATAACTGGTGAAAATATTCTCACCTCATCAGTCAAAAGTCACATGGTTTACTTTCTCTAGTGGATTTTCTGCCATTACAATCAGCTTTGTCATTCCTATCACACTGCCTATAAACTCTGTTTATATTCATAAACAAAAAAGACCATCTGGGCACCTATCCAACGTTTCCTCAACAAAGTATAACATGCCGGTGGAGCTTGGGCATCTCCCCGTACCGAGGGGAGACTGGGCAAACTGGGTATCGCACGCAGCTGGGAACTCACGCACAGAGTTCAGAGAAACAGTTTGTGGAAGGAATAAGAAGTCCGCCTGAGACATCTGATGAGAGAGAAACTCTCTTAGTTGATGTACAATGTGGCTGCTTGAACAAGTTACCATGAAGTAACTGAGAGACTTAAATTAAGATTTGACACGTGAATGGAGAGGTGAAGCTTTAAACATAAATCTGGTGCAAATCACACGCTGAAAGCTTCATACAAACAAGCAGACTGTACATTTGAAAGTGTGAGAGGCACTGACAGACAGGCATTTGAAAACGTGATAAATGGAGTCTAGATTCATCCAAGGTGAGACTGAAGGGGCTAAATCAAGGGAGCTGTGAGAGTTTTCCCAGCTCTTAAAGACAGGGTCGGTTTGGTTTGGTATGGCAAATGTATTCAGGAGTTTATAATTTTATCATAATAGATTTTTAAATATGAGATATTTCCAAAGTAACTGCTCATATAAACCCTTTTGCTCCAGGTAAATATAAAGTATCTTGACACACTTTTATTATGGGACTGGCTTTCTCAAACTGTAAATATAAAGTTTCTTTAAGGTTATCTCAAGTGTACTATGATGTAAATGCATAACTGTGCAGTTATTTAGCTATAGTAGTATCTAACACTCAAAATATACATCTATTTTAATCTCTTTGTAAGTTGTCTATGTAATCATACACTTTGTTAGTAACTGGATTTGTACAATTTTTATATCAGTATAAATCCATTTATAGAGTTAGCATTTCGATACATTTTTTTTAGCTTAGGGAAACCTTCATAGGGCAGATCAGCACTGGGACCGAACGTCACCTACATAGAATAAATTTAATCTGCACGTGTATGGAGGAAAATGACAGTTCATAAACACTATGCTTCATCATTTTGTGTTTCATGTATTAAGAGGTTGATAAGAACATATAAACAAAATCGGAAATATCTGCAAAAAATAGCAGAATACTTTTTGCTTTTCAACTGCAATATACAAAATACAAGCCTGTGGGCCTGGCAATAACACATACCATGTTGTCTGGTGTTAAGCTAAAATTAATTTGTAATGCAATGTCTTGCATTTGACTAATGTAAACGTATTGATTTTCTTTTTACAAAAAAGAAAAGAGCAAGTCACTATTTTGCAATTTTTCTCTTTCATGTAATTTGTAAGTTGGATCGAAGTTGGTAATGTCTTCAGTCACTCAGGAAAGTTTGAATACTCCAGTTCTATATTACACTTACATTATCATAGTTTATAAGATATGCTAACGGGAAACTGAACAAGGCAGAATGTGTCCCAACGGAGTTTGACACAGTATCTCACCAAATGCTATTAGGGAAACTAAGCTAACAAGGGCACACTTTTGGGTAGACAAATAACTGGTTAAAATTTAAGTTTTCATTGGGAGAGAGAGAGGTAGTCCCAAGTGGAAGTTTGTGTTGTTCAGCATGTTCATAAATGATCTGTAAAAGAGGTAAATAGTGGGGTAACAACTTTGCTGATAACACTAAAGATATTCAAGATAGAAAACACGAGATTCAGCTGTGAAAGACTTCAGAAGGTTCTCATATTATGAAGGATCAGGAGACTAAAAACAGTTAAATAAAAATAAAATAGAGAAATGTAAATTGATGCATGGAGGGATATGCCTAATTTTGCTTATGCCATAGCTATTTCTGAAATGACGGTTACTCTCAGGAATGAGAAGATGTATTACAGTGAAAAATTATTTTTAAAAAGATTAATTCTTTTAAAAGGTAGTGAAAAAAAACAAATCAAACATAAGGTATTATTAGAAAGGAATAGAGAAGAAAACATAAAACAGCATCCACATCTTAAGCATATGTTGTTCCTTTCTGTCTTCCCTCTCCACATTCAGAAATTATACAGTGGAACTCAATACGGAGAAAGGTGAGAAGGATGATCAAAGGTGTGCAACAGCTTCTGTACAGGGAAGAGCCGTGATTAAATAGGCTTGAAGCTCTTAGCCTGAAAGGATGTAGAAAGATCAGTGAAATCATGAGTAGCATGAGGAAGGCGAATTAGTAAATGATTGCTCACTCTGCCTTCGAAAAAAAAAAGTGAGTTACAATAGATAAAATTAACAGGTGGCAGGCCCAGAACAAACAAGAGGTGCTTCTGTAAAGAATGCACAATTAAGCTGTGACACTACTTGCTATAAGATATTGCAGATGGAAAAGTTTGCATGGCTTCAAACTAATTTGTGACAGGAAAATCTGCTTAGGACAATTAAATGCAGGCACCATTTCTGCAGTTCAGGAACTACCTGAACCACAGATGGCTGGAAAGTATTCTGCAGAATATCCCAACATATAATATTCCTATCTACTTGTCCTGCTCTCATGTACTTTCATTAGGCATCTGGTACTGGCAAGTGCTGAAGAGAGAATCCTAGCCTTAACAGAGGTGTGGTCTGGCTCCATATGGACATTCTTATGTTCTTATATCAATCTGCATAAGATTTGGTAAATGGGAAATATATGTGCTCCTTTATTTAATTTGTTTAATTATTAACTCGTTCAGAATACACAAAAGTTAAGAGCTCAGAATGCCAGCTTTTTTGGAAGACCTACCCTATGAAATCAGCACAGAGATCTGATAAGGCCTCAATAATATGTAGTAATCATATACTTTATTTCTTTCGGGTTCTACAATAGTAAATAAAATCTCATTAGTTTTGCTTATTTTTCATGTATAAAGAATTCCAGCGATTTTGTCAGTAGCAGTGGAACATTTTTGAACAAGTCCAGGTCAAAAATATTGGCTACAGTAATTTATGCACTCTTCTATGGAAACAAATTAGGTCTTGTGTATGGTTTTATTTCCAAAATTGGCTGATCAGATAGTCACTTCATTTGTTTTTATCCAAATTGGCTTCTATGCCATTATTTTACATTCCTGCTTTCACAAAGAGGAAGTTTTGGATAGAATGCATGCAAAGTTCTAAATCAGATTTATTTTGTAAGTGTAATTTTTATACATATCAAAGTTTTGGCATTCATCATTTGCAATGGAAAATGAAATTATACACAGCTTGAATTTAAGCATATAAGTACATAAAGACAAACATAGATTGTCCATAAACAGGATTTCCTGTTGAAGTCCACAGGATTAGACTGGGTTTCCTTAGATAGTTTTGTAAATCCTAATAAACATATATACATCTTTAATAGCATAAATATTTGTAAATCTGTGAATAGTAAATTTGCAAAACTGTAAGTCTGGCCAGTCGGCATAATTTCAGAGGCCAGGCTAGAACTGTTGTTTATCTGTACCTATCTGCATGTTCCTATATGTATTTGTTTTACATATATTTGTTTTAATTTCATCAAGAACTGTGAATAAAATACTTCATCGAAAAGGCAACTTTCATCTAAAAATTGAAATGGAATTAAATTTTAAATATATATATGCAGATATATTGATAAATCCTTAGAATTTGATGGAATCGAGTAAAACTGCCTCCTCATAATCAGTTAGGGACTCTATGTCTTATCTAATTTACTTGAAGCCAGCAAAAACTAATTTGTATAGACAAATGGTTCACGTTGACTGTATTGTCACATTGAGGAAATCAGATAGAAAGGAAGGCAAAAATTTAGGTTTTGATCGAAAGGAATCTCATTTTACCTTTGTTTTGCTATCCTTTGGAATATCTTTAAAGAAAGTTCTGAACGTCAAACTTGTCCACAGAAAATCACTGAGGTTTTTAAAACTTACCATGAAATTAGATAGAAGTTAATTTTGCTAACTGAAACCTGCAAAGTCTTTAAATACAATTATATTTAAGCCAAAGCAAAGCACTAAGCTTTTTTATGAGGCAATAATTTGACTCCCAGGTGGATAAACTATGAGGCTGATGGATAGCAAGGGTACTACAAAGAGGGAATCAGCCTGGTCAAGCAGTTCATTACTCATTGTATTGGCATTGTGATAGAGGTCTTTTGGAATCCATTTCCCTAAACGGTAGAACACAAGTAAATTGTATACAAAGAGAAAAAGTGCCCAAATGGGACACAGTTGAAAAGGCTTGGGAGCCAAAACTGAGCAAATGAAAAAAGCCATCTTGATTTTGCCTAGCCCAGCAAGCTAATGTAGGTGACATCAATTTCTGTACCAGAAGCCTGCGAGAAAGAATTGTGGTGACATCTACTTGAAATTATATCAACCCATTGACCCCCTAATCCTATGACCAGGTTTGTGATTGCAGCTTTCACCTCCAGACTGGAGTGATTTAAAGTCTGGTTTCACTGCCAAAAATCTTTAGCTATCTGATCACCATGCCCCATGCCATAGTGAAAATACCTTCAGGACTACAGGTCTACATCATACAAGTTTAGATGGCTTCACATGGCTTAGAGCATTTTGTGGTGTAATACATAGTATTTTTTCTGCTGGCCTGAATTTGTTGGGGTATAAATTTTACTGGTCTTTTAAGTCCTCAGAGTGTCACTGCTGTTTAAGTAAGAAGTTTCTATCCCTGGAGCCTTCCAGAGGCTGAAGATTTTTCATAAAATATTAAGTTAATTTCAAAGCACAAAAAGCTCGTGGAATGCCCAGTGGGCAAATTAAACACATGAGACAAAGGTTTAGCTTCTATCTATAAATAGATTTCTGGGCTTTCTTTACCTTGCTCTGTTAGGAAACATCTACTAAACATGAAATGTTCCTTCAGGAGAAAAGTACAATGTTCTTGTTTCTGGACTGCCACTTAGTGCATGGCTATGTGATGTGATGAAGTGGCAGGGAGAGATGTGTGAGCCGTCTCCAGGTGAGCTGAGTTAGCAATATATCTACTTTAGTGTTGGTTTTCCAAGATAAGTGTCCTTGACTGGACATGGGCTAATACAGCCATGAGACTTCTGTTACTCAAGCTTACTCGTCTATTGTGACAGGCAGATAGCCTTGAGTCATTCAGGAATAACACAGGGAAGTTCTCATTTTTAATGAATGGACATTAACTTTGACAAGTGGACAGTCTGTAAAATCTGGCATGTTTTCTCCATTCATTGGTGTGATTCCCAATCCTCAAGACTCTTCATAATCAGGTAGTATTTTAGTAGTTTTCATAGCAGCCAGGCAGCAGGTGCAAGCTCATGTCATTACAATAGCATTTTATCATCTTTGAAAGGCTGTGGTGACTGGGGGAGGCTCCTGCTGACTGGAAAAAAGCAAACCATACCTATCTTCAAGTTCAGTCAGCTTAACGTAAGTGCCGGGTAAGGTTATGGAGCAGAGTCCTCCTGGAAGCTATTTACAAGCTGATCAAGGACAAAAATGTAATTGGAAACAGCCAGAGTGGATTTACAAAGGTCAGATTGGTCCTGAGCAGCTTAACTCCCTTCCATGGTGGCCAATTCAGTGAATGAGAGCAGTAAATGCTGCGTACCTTGACTTTAGCAGAGTCTTCAACACAGTCTCCTGCAAGTATCCTTACCACTAAATTGGTGTGATACTGATTATGTGAACTTTAAAGCAGGTGGAAAATTGGCCAAACTGCTGGATAAAAATGAGTACAAAGTCCAACAGACAATCAGCTACTAGTGACATCCTTCAGCACTGGGGCCAACAATTTTTAATGTCTTTGTCAATGACCTGGGTAATGGAATGGGTTGCATTCTCAGTGTTTGCAGATGATGTCAAACTGGGGGAGCAGTTGATATGTTCTGTTCTTCAAATCTCTTCAGCATTTGTGAGATTGCTGAGAGAGTACTGTGCCCAGTTTTGGTCTTTCCTGTACAGTTTAGGTATTGATGTACTTGTTTTATTTACATAAGGGCAACCAGAACAGGGGCCCGGGTCTCCATCCTGGCAGATACTCAAAACCAGACTAGACAGTGCCCTGAGCAACCTTGTCTACTTTAAGGAGAATTTTAGACAAGACCTCTGGAGGTCCCTTCCAACCTAGTTTATTCCATGACTCCATACACTCTTCCAGCCCCCTTCCTGTCCCCACCCCACAAAAAAAAAAAAAAAAAGCCACAAACATATAAACCATAATGATCC